>JAHFWI010000250.1:0-13565 GCA_028554975.1 Himalopsyche kuldschensis
TTTTGGCCCAATTTATATTGCAATGGGGGATACCCCTGGGCATAAACCGTGATTTTTGCATTAGGAAAAATCTGTTTTTTTTGTTAACGAAAAATTAAGGATTTGGGTGGAGTTTTTTTTGAAAAATGAATAAACAAGAAGCACGCGCTTCTGCAGTAATTTCATAGTTTCCTGCTGCCAAATTTGCGTAATTGGCAGTATTTTGCCAAGTCAAACCTCCGTCTATTGAGTATTGATATTGGGTAATTCCAAAAGTTGCTGTAATATTGATTGAACTATTATTCAAACCACAATTTGTAGTGTTGGTATAAGAAACATTGGTAATACTAGGCGATTGCGGACCGGGCGTAAGGATAATTGGATTGTTGGCGTAAGCCTTTACACATGCGCCATTGATATTGCGAATGTGCGCCAAGTAAGTACCAGAAGTCAAATTGCCAAATACATTATTGTTTGTCCAGTTGATGCCATCAATGCTATACATGACATTGGCATTTGTAGAACCTGTTACCGTAATTGTACCATCGTTTTTGCCACAACCCGTAGGATTTACGCCTACTACGTTATTTACGCTGACCGTATTGCTTGGCTGACTTATGGCGACTGGCGTTGCAGCACCCATGCTATACAATGTGCCTTGATCGCGTACTTGAACGGTATAAGTTCCTGCTGCAACAGGCATAATAGTAGGATTGGAAAACCAATCTGTACCGTTGATGCTGTATTCTAATAAATACGAACTTGTCGCATTTACGGTAATCTTGCCGTCAGCACTCGTACAATCCGTTGTTGGAGTTGGTGTAATGCTGATAATAGTTGGTGGCAGGGGTGCTGCCAATGCTACGGCTGGGTGTGTTACTGGACAAGTACCACCGATATTACGCACTGAAACGCTGTGCGTTCCTGCACTCAAACCATTGAATATATTGCTTAATTGGTAGCTTGTACCGTTATTGATGCTGTATTCTAATGGACTATTTCCTCCTGCAATAATGGTTAATTTTCCATTTGAACCATTACAAGTGGTTGGATTTTTGAGGAATAACATTGATGTAACTTGGTGCTGGTGGTGCAGCAATATTGACCAAAGAACTGTAATTAACTGGACAATTACCCGCTGCATTGCGTACCATAGCAGTATAAGCTCCTGCAACAAGGTTTAAAAATGAACCATTTGCTCGCCAAGCTGTGCCGTTGATGCTGTATTCATAGGAACCAGAACCACCTGTTGCAACAATCGTGATAGAACCAGAGGTTTGACCGCAAAGCGTTGGATTAACGCGAGTTACGCTTGTAATTGTTGGCTTTATTGGTTCAGTAATTTCAGCCGCTGTTGGATAAACTTTTACACATCGTCCGTCGGCACTGCGTACCATGACCACGTAAGAACCCATAGCCAAGTTATTGAACACATTATTGGTTGTCCAATTTGCACCGTTGGTGATGCTGTATTGTAGTGGTGCAACGCCACCTGTCGCATTGACAGTAATTAAACCTGTTGTGCCGTTGCAACTATTGGTAGGGGTAACATTTACACTATTGATGGTTGCGCCATTTGGTGCAGTCAATAACATTTGGGAAAGTTGCTGGGCAATTTCCTGTAATATCGGTTACTTTTACGGTGTATGTACCTGCTGCTAATCCAGTAAAATAATTAGAATATTGATAATTTAAACCATTGTCAATACTGTATCTAAATTGTGTTGGATTGCTAGATACCTTAATGGTAATTGTTCCATCTATCGCGTTACAATCCGTACTATTCGTCGTATTGACGGCGTAATAACAGGCTGCCCTGTACCATTTAATTGTACTGGATTTTGAGGATAAGATGTTTTACACGTTCCATCCGCATTGCGAACATAAACATTGTACGCTCCTGCGGCAAGATTATCAAACGTATTTGACGTTTGCCAATGTAAATTATCTATGCTGTATTGAACGCCTGCATTTGGCGTTGCAGTAATGGTAATTGTACCATTGCTTGCAATACAAGTCGTAGGGTCGGTTTTGGCAACTGCATTAATGACTAATGCGCTTGGCGCACTCAATGTAATTGGAACAGGCGCGGTTTGCGAACAAGTCGAATTGCTATTACGCACACGAGCCGGTATAAGTTCCTGCTGCCAATCCTACAAATTCATTATTATTTTGCCAAATAACATTATCTATGCTATATTGTAAAGGTGCGTTTCCGCCGCTTGCTAAAATCAAAATTTTACCGTCGCTCACACAAGGGGTAGGATTAGTGGCAATGGTAGTAGCAATTTGTGGTGTAGCTGGCGCAACAATGGTTACTGGACCATAGTTGGTTGGACACGTCGCGCCTGCGCCTATTCCTTTTACCACGATACTATAACTTCCTGCGGCAACACCATTGAAAACGGCACTTGCTTGGAAGGTTGCACCGCCATCAATCGAGTAGGATAATGGAGGAATACCGCCATTAGCAGTTACTGAAATAGTTGCATTCGTAAGATTACACTCTGTTGGGCTAGTAGTAGTTACATTGGTAATCGTCGCACCTGGCGCACCTGAAATAACGACTGGATTGTTGGCATAATTGGTAGCACAACTACCCGAAGTATTTTTGACAGAAACTAAATAAGAACCTGCTGGAAGATTGGTAAAATTACCCGAATTTTGATAATTAATACCATCAATGGAATATAATGCACCGAAACTTGCTGAAATCGTAATTTGTCCATTATTGATATTACAAGCGGCAGGTGTAGAAGTAACATTGTTAATGGTTAAAGCATTGGGTTGTGTAATCACCGTAGCTGTTAAATTGGTGAAGGCACAGGCACTGTTTCTATTACGGACACGGACATTATAAGAACCTGCGGCAACGCCTGTAAAGAAGTTGTTGCGTTGCCAAGAAACACCGTCTAAACTATATTCGTAAGGAAATCTACCACCAACGATATTTGTAATTTGGATAGTACCATTATTTAAACCACAAGAACTGACTGGATTTGCATTGACAGTCGCGCTAGTTGGTGCAGTAGAACCTTGAATAGTAACAGGAACGTAAGTCGAAACGCAACTAGCAGTACTTCTTACACGAAGATTATAAGTACCTGGTGTAAGGCTGCTAAATGTATTGCTTGCTTGCCAAGTTACACCATTGTCGTTGCTGTATTCGGTCGCACCTGTTGCAGTGATCATAATATTACCATCAATGCCGTTACAACTGCTTGGTTGTGTCACCACAACACCACTAATCGAAGGAGAAAGGCTTGATGTTAAAGTAACAGGATTTCCTAAAAAGGCGACTGGACAATTTGCTGCACCTGTATTGCGAACATAAACGGTATAAGTACCATTGACTAAGCTATTGAAAGCATTGTTGACCTTACAAGTAACATTGTCTATGCTGTATTGATAAGCTCCTGCTCCCCCTGCGGCATTAATCGTAATTGTACCGTCACTTGCTCCGCAAAGGCTTGGATTAACGGCTACAATCGTGCTAACGCTTGGATTAGCTGGTGCAGTCACCGTAATTGGTGCGCTTGCTGTTTTACAATTTGTACCTAAGGTACGGACTACTAAAATATAAGAATTGGCTGCTAAACCTGTAAAAAAAGGCGTTGCTTGCCAAGAAGCACCGTTGTTGTTGCTGTATTCGTAAGCTGCGCCAAGTGGTGCAGTAACGCTAATCGAACCATTTGGCGTAACACAATCGCTACTCGCGGTGGTCGTTGCTGTTGGTGTCGGAGGAGCAACTGGACCTGTTAAGGTTGCCGTTGTGGTTGTTTGACATGAACCACTTGCATCTGCTACCGTGATAGTATAAGTACCAGGAGCTACATTTGTAAAAATATTTGAAATTTGGAAAACATTTGAACCACTAATTTTTATATTGTAATCCAACATTATTGCTGGCTAAAATGGTTATTTTTCCATTATTAGGATTGGCACAATCATTGGCATTGACAATAAGCGTCGTCAAAACTTGCGGACTACCAGCACCATTCAATACCACTGGATTGGCTGCTGATACATTACAAGTGCCATCTGCATAACGCACACTAGGCGTATAAGTACCAGATGTAACGCCTACAAAATTACCTGTATTTTGCCAAGTTGTACCATTAATACTGTATTGCAACGCTGCGCTTCCTATTGCTGTAACGGTGATTGTTCCAGTTGGCGTATTACAAGCACTTGGATTGGTTGAAACAACATTGGTAATCGCGGGAGGCGTTGGCGCATTCAACGTAACTGGTGATGCTGCCGTTGTGATACACGTTGCACTGCCTGTATTGCGAACACGCATAACATAATTTCCTGCGGCTAATCCTGTAAATTGATTAGATGATTGCCAGCTTGTTCCGTTCAAACTATATTCTAAGGTACTGGTTAAGCTGTTTGCTAAAATAGTAACTGTTCCGTCTGTACCTATACAACTGGTCAAAGCTGTACCAATAGCGGTAATAAAAGTTGGTGCAGTCGGTGCAGTTAAAATAACTGGATTATACACGGCTGGACAAGTACCACCCGAATTGCTCACTACGATATTGTACGCTCCTGCCCCTAAATTATTGAAGTTGCTAGAGGCTTGGAAACTTACGCCACCATTATTAGAGTATTGTAAAGGTGGTGTACCACCAGTTGCTATAATGTTAATAGAACCATTGTTTGAACCACAAATTGAAGCATTTGTAACCGTAATGGTTGCAATATTTGCACCACCAGTTTGAGAAACGGTAACAGGCGATGCACCAACGGAAAGACACCCTCCGTTGGTATTTCTAACATATAAAATGTAAGTACCTGCGGCAATATTGTTGAAGATACTAGACGTTTGCCAGTTGATGCCGTTGATAGAGTATTGCAATGGTGCAACACCTCCGTTGGCTGTAACGGTAATTGAACCATTGGTTTGTCCGCAAGTAGCAGGGGTTGAAACGCCTGAAATATTGCCTGCTGCACTAGGAATGGTCAAAGAAACCGTTGTAGGGTGTGAATAAACACAACTTCCATTAAAATTGCGAACACGAACCGTATAAGTTCCTGCGGCAACATTTAAGAAAACAGGGTTGATTTTGCCAAAACATTCCGTCTAAACTATATTGTAATGGGGCAACGCCACCGTTAGCTGTAGTGAAAATTGTACCGTCGTTTTGGCTACAATCCGTTGGATTAGTGCTGACAATATTTGAAACACTAGGTTGCGTTAAAGTAGGTAAAACACAGTTTGGAACGCTTGATGTACAAGCTGCATTTCCGCCTTGAATTTTTACTTCACTGTTGTACGTACCAGAAGCTAAACCATTGAAGGTATTAGAAACTTGGTACGTTACTCCGTTGTCAATGCTATATTCTAATGTGCCTGAACCTGTTGCAGTTATGACGATTTTACCGTCATTGACATTACAGTTGCTAGGGATTGTTTTGTAACATTTGTGATTTGAGGCGCGCCTGTTGCATTTAAAATAACAGGATTGCCTGTATAGGCTTTTGAACAAGAATTATCTTGATTTCTTAACAAAAACAAAATAAGTGCCTGATGCCAAACCTCCAAAACTAGGATTTTGTGACCCAATTTACTTGGTCAATCGAATATTCTAATTGACCCTGTACCACCAGTCGCGCTAATCGTAATTGAACCTGTATTTTGTCCGCATGATGCAGGAGCAAGCGAAGTCACACCTGTAATCGTTGGAGAATTAGGTGATGCTACTTGAACAGGGGTTGCAGCATTGGTGCTACAAGAATTATTATTATTTCTTACTTTTGCTAAATAAGAACCTGCATTTAAATTTCTAAAAATAGTTGAAAATTGCCAGTTGATGCCGTCCAAACTGTATTCTAGTGGAGCAACACCGCCAGTGGCAGTAATATTTATTTCTCCATCATTCAACCCACAATCCGTAGTCGCCGTAGGCGCTACCGTAATAATAGTTGGTGCAGTTGGTGCGGTCAGCGATATCGAAGGCGCGGAAACAGAACAAAGCCCTGTCGCGTCGGTTACTTTTACATTATAGGTTCCTGCTGCCAAATTTACGAAAAAAGGCGAGGTTTGATAATTTGTACCGTTATCAATACTGTATCGGAAAGGTCCGCCTGTACCATTGACGACGATACTAATTTGACCGTCATTAACGCTACACGTCGTTGGATTGATTTTGCTAACGATGCTGATATTTTGTGCGCCTGTTGCATTCAACGTAATTGGCGTAACGTAAGGCGTTTTACACGTACCATTTGCGTAGCGAATGTAAGCGTTGTACGTTCCTGCCATCAATCCACCAAAAGAAGCAGAACTTTGCCAATGAATGTTATCAATGCTATATTCTACCCCAATATTTGGCGTAGCTACCAAACTAATTGCGCCATCTGCACTTGCACACGTCGTAGGATTGGTTGGGGTCGCGCTTGAAATCGCTGGTGCGCTTGGTGTCGTCAAAGTCACGCTTGTCGCCGCATTTTGCGGACAAGAAGCATCAATATTGCGTACTCTTGCCGTGTAAGTGCCTATACCGATATTGACAAAAACATTGGAAGTTTGCCAATTTGTACCGTCTATGCTGTATTGCAAAGGTGCGTTTCCGCCTGTTGCTAAAATCGTAATAGTTCCGTCACTCGTGTTACAACTGCTTGGATTTACTGCCAAAGTGGTCACAATACTTGCGCTACTGGGTGCAGTAATAACGATCGGTGAAACAATCGCAGGGCAAGTATTATTAGAACTTTTTACAACAATCGTGTACGTTCCTGCTGCAAGGTTATTGAAAACATTGCCAACTTGGAAGGTAACACCACCATTGGTAGAGTATTGCAATGGAGCGATGCCACCTGTTGCAGCAATGATAATAGAGCCATTATTTGTACCACAAGCCGTTGAATTACTAACCGTTACCGTATTGATATTCGCGCCATTGGTTTGACTTACGGTCACTGGACTAACCGTTGAGGTCGCACACGTTGCATTAGCATTGCGTGCATAAACGGTGTATCTACCTGCGGCAACTGTTCCAAAAATATTGTTGGTTTGCCAGTTAATATTGTCTATCGAGTATTGCAAAGGAGGCGTACCACCATTGGCACTAATCGTAATTGAGCCATTGGTTGCACCACAAGCCGCTTGGGTTGTGGTTGCACTTACAACCATTAGGCTAGTTGGTTGCCCAACGCTCAATGCTGTAGTGGCAGTTTGCGGACACGTTCCATTGGCATTACGCACACGAACTGTGTAAATTCCTGGCGCGACGCTCGTAAAGGTTGGATTATTTTGCCAAACATTTCCATCTATACTGTATTGCAAAGGCGCGATACCACCTGATGCAGTAATGGTAATTGTACCATCGTTTTGGTTGCAATTACTGGTTTGGGTGCTGACATAATTCGTAATTGTTGCGGGCGTAGGGCAGGAATAACGCAGTTTGGAATTGTTGAAGTACAATTTGCGTTAGCACCCACCACTCGCACCACAATCGTGTAAGTTCCTGCGGCTAAATTATTGAATGAGTTAGAGGACTGATAAGAAATGCCGCTATTTATACTGTATTCTACTGTTCCCGTGCCGTTGGCATTGATAACAATAGAGGCATCATTTGAATTACAATTACTTGGTAATGTTTTGATTATAGAACTAATCGCAGGTGCGCCTGTTGCATTAATTACAACAGGGTTGCCGAAATAAGGTCTTGCACACGTTCCACCATTGTTTCTGACCATAACATAGTACGTACCAGAAGCAAGGCTATTGAATACATTGCTTGATACCCAAGTTGCTCCGTTGTCCATGCTATACTGATAAGGCGCGTTGCCACCTGCGGCATTAACGGTAATTGAACCATTGCTCAATCCGCAAGCGGTTGGTGTAATCGCTGAAACACTAGAAATACTAGGCATGGTTGGCATTGTTACCGTAATTGGTGTATTGCTTACTGTAATACAAGAATTATTGCTATTGCGAACGGCTGCCAAATAAGACCCTGCTGCAAGATTATTGAAACTATTGGAAAGTTGCCAATTAAAACCATCTAAACTGTATTCTAAGGGTGGATTACCACTTGTTGCATTAATTGAAATAGAGCCATTGGTCAAGTTACAATCGGTTACAGCCGTTGGTGTTGCACTAATAATACTTGGCGCACTCGGTGCAACTAAATTGACCGTTGGGAACGTCACAGGACAATCTCCATTAGAAGTTGTCACCATGATATTGTAAGAACCTGCGGCTAAATTTCCAAAGAAAGGCGACGTTTGGAACGCTGCACCGCCATTGATAGAGTAACGGAACGGTCCGCCATTGCCTGTAACTGTGATACTAATTTGACCGTCGTTTTTGTTACAAGTACTTGGATTGGTCAAACTTACGTTTGTAATCGTTTGCGAACCTGCGGCATTTAAAACGACTGGATTTTGGTTGTAAGGTGTTGGACACGTTCCGTCGTTGTTACGCACATAAACTGTGTAAGAACCCGATGCTAAACTAGCAAATACATTATTGGTTTGCCAATGAATATTGTCTATCGAATAGTGTACGCTTCCATTTGGAGTTGCAGTAATGGTAATTGAACCATTGTTTGTACCACAAGAAGAAGGATTTATTTTTGAAACTGTTGTAATTGTTGGAGGAGTTGAAGTGCTGGTTAAAACCACTGGTGCGGCTGATGTTGCCGAACAAGAAGCGTTATTACTCAAACGAACTCTTGATGTGTAGCTGCCTGTTCCTAAATTATAAAATAAATTAGATGTTTGCCAAGAAATACCGTCTAAACTGTATTCTAATGCGCCGTTTCCTGTTCCCAATACTTGCAATGTACCTGGTTGAAGTACAACCCACTGGATTGGTTGCAATCGTACCAACTACTTGTGGTGCGCTTGGTGCAGTCAAAACAATCGGTGAGAATACGGCTGGACAAGAATTTGCTGCGCCACGTACGATTAAGTTATACGACCCTGCGGATAGGCTATTGAACGTATTGCTGGTTTGAAAATTTACTCCTCCATCTATCGCATATTGCAAAGGTGGCGTACCACCCGTTGCATTGATAATGATTTGACCATTAATATTATTACAAGTCGTTAAATTGGTAACAATAATGCTTGAAATCGTTGAACCTCCTGCTTGACTTACCACGATTGGATTATTGGCAGGAGTAGAACAAGTTCCTCCATTGTTACGCACAAAAACATTATAAGAACCAGCAATTAAGCTAGAAAAAATAGTGTTGGTTTGCCAATTAATGTTATCTATCGAATATTGCAAAGGCGCAATACCACCATTAGCAATAACAGTAATTGTACCCGTGCTTTGCCCACAAGTCGTTGGCGTTGCGGTGGTATTCACAACTGTTGGCGCGGCTGGCGCGGTGACAGTATAAGCCGTATTTGCCGTTACTGGACACGTTCCGTTGAAATTACGAACGCGAATACTGTAATTTCCTGCGGCAACACCTGTAAAGATATTACTCATTTGCCAGTTGATGCCATTGATGCTGTATTGCAATGGAGCTGTACCGCCCGATGCACTCACCGTAATCGTTCCGTCCGCTTGCGAACAATCGCTCGTAGAAGTTCCTGCAAAATTATTAATCGTAGGAGCAGTCAAAGTAGGAATAACACAGTTGATAACTACCGAAGTACAATTTACATTGCTGGTACTTCTAACCACAATATTGTAACTTCCTGCGCCTAAGGCATTGAATGTATTGCTATTTTGCCAAGAAACGCCGTTATTGATGCTGTATTGAAGCGTACCATTGCCTGTTGCATTCACCAAAATTTGCCCATCACTTAATCCGCAACCGCTTGTAGTGGTTTTGATAACATTTAAAATGGCTGGTGCTTGGGATTGGTTCATTACAACTGGATTACCCAAATACGCTTTTGAACACGCACCTCCTGCATTGCGAACCATTACAAAATATGTTCCCGAAGCTAAACTCACAAACGTTGGCGAATTTTGCCAATTCGAGCCGCCATCAATGCTGTATTCCAACGGAGAAACGCCCCCTGCTGCGGTAACAGTAATTGAACCATTATTCACACCGCAAGCGGTTGGAGGAGTAGCCACTACATTTGAAATATTGGCAGTCGTTGGCATCGTAATAGTCACAGGCGCGTTGGCGAACTGCATACACGAATTGCTACTATTACGAACTTGAACCAAATACGAACCTGCACCCAAATTAGCAAAAGTGCTAGATGTTTGCCAAGCTGTGCCGTTAATACTGTATTCTAATGGAGGTGTGCCACCGTTGGCAACCACCGAAATTGAACCATTTGGAATAGTACAACTGGTTGCATTGGTTGGTGTAACGCTTACAATTGTTGGTGCAGAAGGCGCGACCAAATTGACACTTGGGTACGTTACGGAACAAGTTCCTGCTGCATCGGTTACTTTGATATTGTACGTGCCTGGCGCACGATTGCTAAACATATTGCTGGTTTGATAATTTGTACCATTGTCGATGCTATAACGGAAAGGTCCGCCTGAGCCATTAACAGAAATACTTATCTGCCCATCATTTTTAGTACAATCCGTTGGATTAATGCTATTGACGGCTACAATCGAAGGCGCGCCTGTTGCATTGATTTGAACAGGATTTTGATTATACACCGTTTCGCAAGTCGTGCCTTGTACGCGCATTTTTACGATATAAGCCCCTACAGCAAGGTTTGGAAAAACATTTTGTAATTGCCAACTTGTACCGTTATTGATGCTGTATTCTAATGTTCCAGTACCTGTTGCATTCACCGTGATTGTGCCTGTATTTGAATTACAATTTGCGGCAGAAGATGCATTGACGCTGGTGATAATAGGAATAGTATTAACCGTCACCACTATCTCATCTTTGATTGGGCAACCCGAAACCGTAGTTGCTGTCACAGAATAGGTGGTCGTCGCTGTTGGCGTTGCGGTTGGATTGGCAATATTTGTCGCACTTAATCCTGCCCCTGTCCAATTATAGGAAACGAATGTACCCGTCACGTTTAATTGGGTAGATGCGCCTTGACAAATACTTTTATCCGACCCTAAAAGATTAGACCCTTGCGTCGAAATACAAGGCTGCGGATTACCTACAATACAAGGCTCTGTACCTACTGCGCCTGTACCTGACGTTTCCCAATGTTGGTCAAAATTTTGATTTAAAGCATTACCATGAGCAAACGGATCGGAGAAAGGCATCAATTCGATGTTCCCACAACACGTTCCACTGTTTTTAAATTTAAATAAAGGGACTTTTTGACCACTTATATAAGGAATAGCTACTGTCGGAACAGTTGTCATGCTAAAACAAATATAGTCATACGCAGGATTGTCCGAAGGAGCCAATACCGTGTTAGCCACAATAAAATTTCCACCAAAGTTTAGACTTGATAAGTCTGAAACAGTGAAACAATTATGCGGCACACGAAGGGTTATTTTCGCCGCCTTTGTAATGTTATTTGGTGAAACCCAATTGACATTTGAAGACATTGAAACTTGATATTCGCAACCATTGACGGTTTCTAATTCATAATTAATCACACACGTTGGAGGATTAACAGGGTCTTGACACGTCACAGAACCCGTCCCTTTGAGGCAAATTGGAATATCGGGTTGCCCATAACCCAACACGGTAAGTTGTTGTTTGGAATTAAACGAAGGATTTGTTGTAAAAGGGTCATTATTAGGCATTAGTGCAATATCTGTTCCTAGACACGCACCAGACTTATCAAAAGAGAATAAAGGTACTTTTACGCCATTGGCATAAGTCAAGGCAGTTGTACCGAGATTGCTCAAATTGAATATAATATAATCGAAACCAGTGGCTTGGCTTGGTGCATTGACACGCGAGCCTTGATAGTAAGTAGCCCCAGTTAAACTTGTCAAACCTGTGTATTGAAAGCCTGTTGGTACTTTCAAGGTAACTTGTTGGGTTGAAGTTGTATTATTCGTACCCGAATAAGTTACTTTTGGTATCATGGAAACTTGAAATTTTCCATTTGCCAATTTCTCTAATTCATACTCTACTTGGCGGGTATTGGCTACCGCAGGTTTTGCAGCAACACCAGTTCCAACAAAACAAATCGGCGCGTCGGGTTGTCCATACCCCAAAATAGAGATTTGTTGCTTAGAATTATAGAGATTATTGCTGGTAAAAGGGTCATTATTGGGCATTAACGCCAAACTCCCTGCACAAGCACCAGGCACATCAAACTTAAACAAAGGAATACTTTGCCCTGCGGCATAAGTAAAAGCATTGGTCCCTAAATTACTTAAATTAAATAAAATATAATCATTTCCAGTTGCCCGAGGAGGGGCATTAATCCTTGAACCTTGAATAAAAGTTGCGCCAGAAGTCAGCGACGCTAGATTAGTATAAGCCAATCCAGTAGGTACTTTTAAGGTAACTTGTTGGGTAGAAGTCAAATTATTGGTACTAGAATACGATACATTCGATATCATATTAACTTGGTAAGTCGTACCAGTACGTACCAATTCGTATTGAATGGTACAAGCATTCGCAGCAGCATTGGGACAACCTGCGGCATTGCCGTAGTTGGTCGTATAAGCGTTGGTTGTCAAACCACCGCCCCCAACGGTCGAAATGTAGTTCCCAACGTTGTAATTCAAGGCATTTGGTGGCATAAAAGGGTCAGAAGCGTTATTAATCAACGTCATTCCGCCCGTACACGTGCCTGTTGCCGTGAAGGAAAACATTAAAAACTCTTGCCCTGCCGAGTAGCTCACATTGTCTAAGGCAGACGGCATATAAAAGGTGGCATAATCAAAGTTTGGATTAATGGCGGGGTGTCGCACCACCACATTATCCAAATTCCACGCGCCAAACGTACTGACTAAATTGGTAGGCGTAACATTGCCTGTTGGCATAACAATAGTTGCCCAGGCAGAGCCAGTATAGGCTTGTAACCACGACCAACTCGCGGCAGGTTTGGCAAACACCTCGTAGCGTTGTGTTGCCGCATTGAATTGAATTTTGTATTGCACTTGTGCTTCTATCGTCGAAATAGACAAAAAGAAGACCAGTAGCCAACAGATAGAATGTAACAGCTTTTTCATAAGATTTAAGATAAGCTCCCCTAAATCCCCAAAGGGGACTTTCCTAAACGTCCCGTTTGAGGGAAATTTAAGTTTGATAATAGGTAGGTTTAGCTTGTTGTAATTTTTTTGAAATCGTTTTTTAGTAATATGCTTCCTTAGTGCTTTCACTAAAGATTGTTTTCTCAATAAATTTTTTTAAAAATACTTTTTTGAAATAAAAAAAATATAACAAAATATAGTTAAGAGGTTTAAAAAATTCAAAATTTTAAAATTCAGAAAATGTGGTGATTGAATTTTTAAATTTTTTAAAAAGCATAATAACCTGCCCATTGCCTCATGATTGCTCTCGTCAGAGTGACTACTTGCTGTTAAAAACCTCTGTTGGTTTAAAATAAACCCCAAGCCTCCCCCAGCCCCTCCAAAAGGAGGCCAGCCCTCCCAAAGGGAGGCAAAACCGTAGAGCCTTGTCGGGGTGTCACGGTTTTGCTCCCCTCGCTGGAGGCTGAGAGCTTTACCACCCTCCCCTTCGGGGAGGGCTGGGGGTGGGGCTTTATTT
>JAHFWI010000251.1:0-12874 GCA_028554975.1 Himalopsyche kuldschensis
ACAAAGCGCACCGCGCACTAATTGGTTCGATTTACGGGCATCAATGCCTAGTTAATCGAAACATCGATAGATTCATTAAATTTTGCCGTCGCAGCTGTTTTTACCATGCCCAATGCATCTTAACGACATACAGTTTATTACGGTCTACTTTTGCGCGTAGCGCGTCGATACGTTTAGCCATTACACCACCTCCTTCTACATCAATGCCCATGCTGCGCGCACTACCAGCGATGGTGCGCACTGCGGCATCCATATCAGCTGCAGTTAAATCTGGCATTTTGGTGGTTGCGATTTCTTCCGCTTGCTGGCGGGTGATTTTACCCACTTTGTCCGTGTGTGGACGCGGTGAACCTTTTTCTAATTTAGCCGCTTTTTTTGATTAAAATCGTGGCTGGCGGCGTTTTCATGATAAAGTAAAGCTCTTATCCGCAAACGCAGTAATTACCACTGGAATCGGCAACCCCGGTTCCATGCTTTGTGTTGCCGCATTGAACGCTTTACAAAATTCCATAATATTTAAAACCGCGTTGACCAAGTGCTGGACCAACTGGTGGGCTTGGGTTGGCTTTGCCTGCAGGAATTTGCAGTTTAATGTAGCCAATGACTTTCTTTGCCATCATCTTCTCCTGTGAGTGCAAAGCGTTCTAGTTAGCTAGAACTCCTCGGTTAAAAACTATTTAATACTAATTACTTAACGGTTTAAAATGCCAATTTTAGGTTAACAATTTAAACTTAAACTTCTTTTCAATTTGGCTAAATTCAAAGCTCAACTGGCGTTGCGCGTCCAAAAAATCACCACAGAAACACGCAGTTTATTTTTCTCGTAATTGACTTCTTCCACACCGCCAGAAAAGTCTTTGAATGGCCGTCAATCACGCGCACAATCTCACCCTTTTCAAAATGCAGTTTTTGCGTTGGGTTCGATTTACTGTCATCCATGCGCTGTAAAATAATTTCAACTTCTTTATCTTTAATCGGTGTTGGCTTTTGTGCTGTGCCGCCAATAAACGCGGTCACGCGCGGCGTACTTTTCACCAAATGCCAACTTTGATCCGACATATCCATCTGCACCAACACATAACCTGGGTACAAGCGACGTTCTGAAATGGTTTTTTGACCATTTTTTAACTCAACCACTTCTTCCACAGGCACCAAAATATCACCAAATTGGTCTTGGATTTCAGAGCGCGAAATACGTTCTTCAATCGCCGCTTTAACTGATTTTTCCATGCCAGAAAAGGCTTGGACTGCATACCAACGCATATTCATCACGCCTCCCGTCCGAGCAACCAGTTAATCATATAAGCAAACCCAATATCTACCACCGCCAAAAAAGCCGCCATAATCAACACCAACACAAATACCGCAATGGTGGTTTGGATGGTTTCCTTACGGCTTGGCCATACCACACGCTTGGCTTCAGCCACTGATTCACCCACAAAAGTGAGCGTGTTTTGGCCTGCAATTGTGGTTCTAAATACAAAGATGGCCGCCACGATGCCTGCAATAAATGCAAGAATGCGTAGCACCAAGGCTTTATCAGCCAAAAGATAAAAGCCAGCAATGCCCGCCGCAACCAGCAGCGCCGACAATACCAGCTTGATTTTATCACCCATACGTTATCACTAATTTCTGCAGCGCGCTTTATGCGCACTACGGTTATTTGGCAGGCCAAGAGGGTCTCGAACCCCCAACCCTCGGTTTTGGAGACCGATACTCTACCAATTGAGCTATTGGCCTGTAACGCTTAACTTAACCTTTTTACGACCATTTTTGCACCGTTATTATTACTAGCGAACGGTTTTGCTTTTCTATTTTTTAAAACTTAACGGTTTTAAAACGGCAAATTTGCTTTTTTGTTGCTTTGTATTGCTTAACGCAAACTTACCATTTAATTTTGCTTAATTTTGCTTACGCAATAATCTTTGCCACCACACCAGCACCCACCGTACGACCATCACCTTCACGAATCGCAAAGCGTAAGCCGCTTTCCATCGCAATCGGGGCAATTAACTCTACCGTGATGGATACGTTGTCACCTGGCATGACCATTTCAGTACCGGCTGGTAATTCAACCGCGCCCGTTACGTCGGTGGTGCGGAAGTAAAACTGTGGACGGTAGCCGTTGAAGAATGGGGTGTGACGACCGCCTTCATCTTTACCCAACACGTAGATTTCTGCCGTGAATTTGGTGTGTGGTTTGATTGAGCCTGATTTTGACAAGACTTGACCACGTTCCACTTCTTCACGTTTAGTGCCGCGTAGCAATACGCCAACGTTGTCGCCCGCTTGACCTTGGTCGAGCAATTTACGGAACATTTCAACGCCTGTACAGGTGGTTTTGAGGGTTGGTTTAATACCAACGATTTCAATCTCATCGCCGACTTTAACAATACCACGCTCGATACGACCTGTTACCACAGTGCCGCGACCTGAGATTGAGAATACGTCTTCTACTGGCATTAGAAACGTACCGTCAATGGCGCGTGCGTTCTGGCATAGGGATGTAGGTGTCTAGGGCTTCAGCGAGTTTGAAGATTGAGGGTTCGCCAATCGGTGATTGGTCGCCTTCTAAGGCAGCGCGGGCTGAGCCTGTGATAATCGGTGTGTCGTCGCCTGGGGAAGTCGTATTTGCTGAGCAAATCACGTACTTCCATTTCAACGAGTTCTAATAATTCAGCATCGTCAACTAAGTCAGCTTTGTTTAGGTAAACAATGATGTACGGTACGCCTACTTGACGGGCTAACAAGATGTGCTCACGGGTTTGTGGCATTGGGCCGTCAACCGCCTGAACACACAAGAATTGCGCCGTCCATTTGGGCAGCACCGGTAATCATGTTTTTAACGTAGTCAGCATGGCCTGGGCAATCCACGTGGGCGTAGTGGCGATTAGCAGTCTCGTACTCAACGTGGGCAGTGTTAATGGTGATGCCGCGCGCTTTTTTCTTCTGGTGCTGCGTCAATTTGATCGTATGCTTTGGCTTCGCCACCGTATTTTTAGATAAAATAGTGGTGATTGCTGCGGTTAGTGTGGTCTTGCCGTGATCGACGTGACCAATCGTGCCGACGTTGACGTGCGGTTTGGTCCGTTCAAATTTGCCTTTGCCATGATTTGTCCTTTGACTATGCTTTAACTATATTTAAAAAATATAAAACTTTATTAACTTAATTGATTATCTTTTATTGGCTTATCTGCAATTTAACCATTCACATAAGCCAGCAAACATGTTAAAAGTTTATTTAACTTAATAAAACTTTATGCTACTTTTTATTGCTATTACCACCACTTGGTGCCCATGGCGGGAATCGGACCCGCGACCTCTCCCTTACCAAGGGAGTGCTCTACCACTGAGCCACATGGGCTCTTACATCCAATACTTTTGCGCTCAAAAATAAAGCCTGGAGCGGGCGATGAGGCTCGAACTCACGACATTCAGTTTGGAAAACTGAAGCTCTACCAACTGAGCTACACCCGCGTATCCCCCTTGAACTTGCATCAACACCATCACTAATTAACTAGCTTTTTTAGTAATTTATACAACACTTTTCAGTTTTTGGTGGAGAGGGCTGGATTCGAACCAGCGTACTCTGAGAGAACGGATTTACAGTCCGTCGCCTTTAACCACTCGGCCACCTCTCTAACCCGAACCCACGATTATCCTCGCTTTTTTTTTAAATCCTGTAAATAGTAAATTCACAAAAAAGTGACGTAAACCGTGATTTAAAAATAACACTATTAACTAAAAATTGGACGAAAGTGGAGAAATTGGTGCCGGGTATCGGAATCGAACTGATGACCTTCGCATTACAAAGTGCGCTGCTCTACCAACTGAGCTAACCCGGCATTAAAACTAATTACAGCTTAAAATTAATTGCTAATTTTATGAGGCGTGACTATAGCACTTTTTTCAGAAATTTTTCGCCTGATTTTAAAAAAATTTCTGAAATATGGCTTTTTTGTACTTAACTTTTATTTAACAATTGTCAATGTTGGCTTTTTCTTAGGGTTCGCAGCAACTGCTTCTGCTGATTTTTCAGTTTCTACACTTTTTGGCAATTCAAAACCGTTAAGTATTGCCTCATCACTACTTTGTACAGTTGTTTCTGGCTCAAACATCATGCCTTGGCCGTTTTCTCGCGCAAAAATGCCTTTTACCGCAGTCATCGGCACATACAAATTTTGCGAGACGCCACTAAAGCGCGCCGAAAAGACAATTGCGTCATTGTCTATCTGCAAATCTTTGGTTGCGCCATAACTTAAATTCAACACAATTTCGCCGTCTTTCACAAACGCTTTTGGCACGCGGGTTTGTGCATTCACTGCCACCAACAAATGTGGTGTTAAGTTGTTATCTACGCACCATTCATGCATGGCGCGTAGCATATAAAACTTGGTTGAGGTTAAATTTGCCATCGTTAATTACTCGAAAAAAGTGCCAACACGAATAAATTGAAATGTTTAAGCAAGACTAGGCGCACGATAAAATCAACAAGGACGCATATAAATGATATGCAACGCGTTGATTTTTGAGTGTAACAACGTATTGCAACAACATTTCAATTTATTTACGCATGGCTTTTTCTGACGGCGTCATTGCATCCGCATACAAGGGGCGAAAACAAGCGTTCTGCATATTTCAACAAAGGCGCGCATTGGTTTGGTAGATCAATGCCGTAATGTCCCAAACGCCAAAGCAACGGTGTTACCGCAACATCCAACATCGAATAATCGTCGCCCATCAAGTAATTTTGCTTACCAAAAATCGGCACTAGCATGCTTAAGTTGTCGCCAATTTTTTTGCGTGCCGTAGCCGCAATATTGTCGTCATACGCGGTTAAATCAGGGATGTGCGCAAACAAATCTTTTTCAAAATTATATAAAAATAACCTGGCGCGCGCGCGCATCACAGGGTCTGCCGGCATCAATTGCGGGTGCGGAAAACGCTCATCAATATATTCGTTAATGATGTTGGCTTCAGTCAACACCAAATCGCGCTCAACCAAAACAGGCACTTCACCATAAGGATTTAATACCGCCAAATCTTCGGCTTTATTGGCTAAATCCACATCAATTACTTCAAAATCCATGCCTTTTTCAAACAACACAATACGACAGCGGTGGCTGTATGGGTCAACATTACCTGAGTACAATTTCATCATTTTTATTTCTCCCTATAGCCTGAAAAAAAATTCAAGCTATGCTTTTATATTCAAATAACCAAAAAAGTTATTTGATGTCTTTCCAGTACTCGTTTTTAAGTAATTTTGCCAACACTAATAAAACACCTAAAAATAGCAACACCCACAAACCCAGTTGCTTGCGGCTTTGTTGTTTTGGCTCAGCCATGTACGCCATAAAATTTGTTAAATCGCCCACATACGCGTTGTATTCACTGGGGCTTAATTGGCCAGGCTTTACAAGTTCAAGTTGGTGCGTTTTATGGTTCAACACTTGCTCGCCTTGCAGCTCGTACAAAATATGCGGCATGGCTGATTTTTCATAAACCGCATTGTTCCAGCCGGTTGGCGTGGTTTCATCGCGATAAAAACCGCGCAAATAAGCGTACACCCAATCTGCACCGCGCGCGCGCACTTCAACGGATAAATCTGGCGGTGCTACGCCAAACCATTTTTTACCATCGGCTGGCGTCATGGCAACGCGCATGGGGTCGCCAATTTTCTCACCCGCCAACATCAAATTATCTTTGATTTGTTTTTCTGACAAACCAATATCGACCAAACGGTTATAGCGCATGTAATTTGCGCTGTGACAATTTAAACATTGGTTGACGAACGCTTTTGCGCCGCGCTGCAATGAAGCGTGATTGTCTAAATCAATTGGCGCGGTAACGCCAATTTTGGTTTCGTTCGCATATACCGTTTGTAAAGCCAACAAACAGGTTAAAAAGATAAAACTTAACGGTTTTAAAATGCCAATTTTTTTCATGTTAGTCAGTTACCCTTTCTGGCACAGGTTTGGTTTTATCAAGCGTTGTGTAGATGGGCATTAAGAAGAAAAACGCAAAATAAATAAGGGTAAAAAAGCGTGCGACTACCGTTGCGCGATCTGCGCCGTTCATCAACAAACCCCAAATCTTGGCTGGGGCTTGCCAAAACCCGTGTACCATTGCAGCTTGTTTAGCATCAATAAATTGACCCCATACATTTGATGGCACAGTGCCTAAATAGCCAAGCACAATAAAACTCACCACAAACGCAATCAGCCAGTTTTTGTACAAGCGGCCGCGATAACGAATCGAACGCACTGGGCTACGATCAAGCCAAGGCAGTAACGCAAAAATACCGACTGATAACCCCATCGCCGCCACACCCGGAAATTGCGAGTTCATCACGGGTGGAATGGCACGCAAAATAGAGTAATATGGCGTGAAATACCAAACAGGTGCAATATGTGCGGGCGTTTTAAGCGGATCTGCGGGGATGAAATTATTGGCTTCTAAAAAGTAACCGCCCATTTCTGGCGCAAAAAAGATAATCGAAGCAAACACAATTAAAAATACCACCGTGCCGACCAAATCTTTCACCGTGTAATACGGGTGAAACGGAATACCATCGAGCGGAATACCCGTTGCTTTGTCTTTTAGCTTTTTAATTTCTACGCCATCGGGGTTATTGCTGCCAACTTCGTGCAGCGCAACCAAATGCACCAACACCAGCCCCGCCAACACAAACGGCAAGGCAATCACGTGGAAGGCAAAAAAGCGGTTTAACGTTGCATCAGACACCAAATAATCGCCGCGCAACCATTCCGCTAAATCTGGCCCAACAAACGGAATTGCAGCAAATAAATTCACGATCACTTGCGCACCCCAGTACGACATCTGCCCCCATGGCAACAGGTAACCAAAAAACGCTTCACCCATCAACACCAAAAAGATGCCTACGCCAAATAGCCAAATCAGCTCGCGCGGATTTTTTTTATACGAGCCATAAATAATGCCGCGAAACATATGCAGATAAATCACCACAAAAAACATCGATGCGCCTGTTGGCGGGTGCATGTAACGGATGATGTTGCCGCCCCACACATCACGCATAATGTATTCAACCGAGGCAAACGCTTCTGCCGCGCTTGGTTTGTAATGCATGGTTAAAAAAGATGCCCGTGACAATTTGCAGCACCAAAATTAACAGCGCGAGCGAGCCGAAAAAAGTACCAAAAGTTAAAGTTTTTTTGGGCGCGTAATATTCCGTTAAATGGTTTTTTACAAAACTCACCACTGGCAAACGTTTGTCCACCCAACCAAGTAGGCCGCTTGTTTGCGTTGTTTTTATATCAGCCATGTTATGCCCCCGCCTTATCTTCACCAATCAGCAAAGTGGTATCGCTGACATAATAATGTGGCGGCACCACCAAATTGGTTGGCGCGGGCGAGTCTTTAAATACGCGGCCAGCTAAATCAAATTTAGAGCCGTGGCACGGGCAGAAAAATCCGCCCGCCCAGTTGGCGCCCATGTCGCCGCCTTTTTCTAACGGTGGGTGAGCAACCCAAATGCGTGCAAATGCCAACCACGACTGAAATATCTTCTTTTAGCCCACGGCCAGTATTTTTGCAATTTTCGGGCTGCTGTGTGGCAACTTCGCTGTGCGGATCGGATAATTCTGCGTTAAATTTTGCCAACTCTGCTGTTTGCGCTGGCTCGCGGCGGATCACCCAAACCGGTTTACCGCGCCATTCCACGGTCATAATCGCGCCAACTTCTAACTTACTAATGTCCACTTCAACTGGTGCGCCAGCCGCTTTTGCGCGCTCGCTTGGCAACATGCTACCCACAAACGGAATACCCACTGCTGCTACACCTGCCGCGCCCACACAAGCGGTTGCCAGCGTTAAAAATTCGCGTTTAAAGGTATCAACATTACTGGTATCAAACGAAAGTTGATTGCTTGTGTTGACCATAGTTTCCAAAGGCTTGGCGTTAGATTTCGCTACAGTACTTTTGCGCGGCTTGGCGGTTGAATTAGGTTTGTCTGACATTGCGTTACTTTCTGTTATTTTGCACGTTACCTTTTTGGGGCACGTATAAAGTTGGCTTGATGTAGCTTAATGGCTGATTTACAAAACGCGCAAGTATACACAGTTTTTGTAAAAATTGCCAAATAAAAATCGTTAAGTAGTTGAAAAATAAGCGTTAAACAGCTTTTTAAACAGGGTTATCAATATCAATAAACGTATGCGAAACGCCAAATTTTTGCGCCAAAACCTCGCCTAACGCGCAGATGCCGTAGCGTTCTGTTACATGATGTCCCGCAGCAATATAAGACGTAGCCGACTCGCGCGCGGCATGTACGGTTTGCTCAGAAATCTCGCCGCTAATAAAAACATCGATATTTTTTTCAATCGCAACATCAATATATTGTTGCGCCGCACCCGTGCACCAAGCAATAGTTTTAACCGATTTATTCAAATCGCCAATCACTTGCGGCGCACGGTTTGTTTTGCTTGCAATATTTTCAACCACGCTGTTAAGAGAAACTGGCGCGCTTAAAGTTGCAAATGGCAGCATTTTTTTGTCATCTAAATACCCAGCAATCTCATAACCCAACACCTTGCCTAACATGACGTTGTTGCCGATGCTTGGGTGCGCATCCAATGGCAAATGAAATGCGTATAAATTTAGGTTGTTTTCCAACAAAAATTTAATGCGCCGTTGTTTAATGCCCGTTATTGCTTGATTTTCGCCACGCCAAAAATAACCGTGATGCACCAAAACCGCATCAGCTTTGGCCACTTTTGCGGCTTCTCGCAACGCCATGCTCGCCGTCACGCCTGTCATAATGCTAGTGATTTCTGCTTTACCCTCAACTTGCAAGCCGTTGGGACAATAATCACTAAATTTTTCTATTTGTAAAAATTGGCTTAAAAAAAACATTAAGTCAGTTGTTTTCATGGGTTTTATCCTATACTAAACGCTTCTTATTTGTTTTAAATATTATGCGTAAAACTTGGCTTATTTTTGCACAAACCGTCACCATCTGCTTGGGTGTTTTGTTTGTGTTGCGATTTTTTAAACCCGATTTTCTAAATCCAACGCCTGCGCCCGCCATTATTACGCAAGAAGCGCCCAAAACAAGCCTCGCGCCAGCGCAAGCTAAACAAGCCAATTCTTACCGCGTGGCGGCGGCCAAAACCTCACCCGCGGTGGTGAATATTTTTACCGCCAGCCGCAAATTACCCATAAATCCGCATCAACAATATTTGGATGACCCATTATTTAGACGTTTTTTTGAAGAGCAGCCGAATGAAAATGAAGACCCAGAAAGCAGTTTAGGCAGCGGCGTGATTGTAAGCGCAAGTGGCTTAATTTTAACCAACAACCATGTGGTTTCAAGCGCGGATGAAATTGAAGTTGCGCTTGCCGATGGCCGCAAATTACCCGCCAAAGTGGTTGGAGCTGACCCGGAAACCGATTTAGCCGTGATTAAAATTGACGCAGATAATTTGCCTGCCATTACCTTTGCCAACACCGAAGGCCTGCAAGTGGGCGACGTGGTGCTGGCGATTGGCAACCCATTTGGCGTTGGCCAAACCGTAACACAAGGCATTGTGAGCGCGCTTTGGGCGCAACCATTTGGGCATTAACACGTTCGAAAATTTTATCCAAACCGATGCCTCGATTAACCCAGGTAACTCGGGCGGCGCGTTGATTGATGCCAGCGGCAACTTGGGTGGGCATTAACAGCGCCATTTACTCGCGCAGTGGCGGCAACATGGGCATTGGCTTTGCCATTCCCGTCAGTTTAGCCAAACAAGTGATGGGACAAATTGCCGCCGATGGCTCAGTCACGCGCGGTTGGATTGGCATTGAAGCGCAAGATATTACGCCCGAACTGGCGGAATCATTTAAGTTGAATAGCGAAAAAGGCTCGCTCATTGCCGGCGTGTTGCGCGATAGCCCAGCGGATGCGGCCGGTATAAAATCGGGCGATATTTTAATTGCGATTAACGACAAGGCGGTGGTGGACAGCAGCGGCATGTTGAATATAATTGCCGTGCTAAAACCGAACGAAACCGCGATTTTAAAAGTGATGCGCGGCGGCAATGAAAAGCAAATTAAAGTCACCGTTGGTAAACGCCCCAAACCAACGATTGCCGAACGTTAAGGTTTTTTGGCATTTTAAAACCGTTAAGTCATTGTTTAATAGCAATTAGAATTAGTTTCTCATTTGCTATTTTGTTACACAATACCTTCAAACTTATAGCTAAAAAGCACACACTTAAGTAAACTATAATCATGCAAGTGGTTCAAGTAAATCCAGAAATATTAAAGTGGGCAAGAGAGGCGGCGGGCCTATCATTAGAGACTGCTGCCCGTAAACTTCAGTTTAAAGCCACCACTAAACTTGGTGCTAGTCAGAAACTTGAATTAATTGAATTGGGCAAATCAGACATCTCTAGGCCTTTGTTAATTAAGATGTCTAAACGGTATCATCGTCCTTTAATTACTTTTTATTTGGAGACTCCGCCGATTAAAAGGCGATCGAGGGCAGGACTTTAAGTAACTGCCTGAAAACTACCATAAAACCGATGAGGGTTTAGTTGATGCCTTAGTTAGAGATGTTAGAGTTCGTCAAAACATCTTGAAATCTGCGTTGGAAGATGAAGATGAAGCAAAAGCTTTAACTTTCGTAGGTTCCGCTAATGTTCAAGATGGCATAGCAAAACTATCAAAGTCTATATGCGACATTATAGGCTTTGGTTTAAAAGAATTTAGATCACAAAAAGATGCGACAAGCGCATTTACCTACTTAAGAAATAAAGTTGAGTCTGTTGGAATTTTCGTTCTTATGATCGGAGATTTAGGTAGTCATCACACATCAATACCAGTTGAGGCGTTTCGTGGTTTTGCTATCTCAGACAAGGTGGCACCCTTTGTGATTATTAATGATCATGATGCTAAGTCTGCTTGGTCTTTTATTTTGCTTCATGAGCTTGCACATATCTGGCTTGGTCAGACAGGCATTAGTGGGGCGTTTGGTGAAAGTGCGATAGAGAAGTTTTGTGACGATGTTGCAAGCTCAATTTTGCTAACCACTAGTGAGTTGGCTGAACTTGAGCTTAATAGCCAAACTGAATTTGCGACTGTTGTACAGCTTGTATCCGACTTTGCAAGAGTACGGCGTATTAGTAGATCAATGATTGCCTATAGATTGTATAGATCTGGAATTATTGAATTTGAAAAGTGGCTTGCTCTTAAGGCTGAATTTAAAAACCAATGGGAACAGCAAAAAGCATATCAGAAGACTGTTGATGCCGATAAAGATGGGGCGCCATCTTATTATGTTGTAAGGCGCCATCGAATTGGAAGTGCGCTAGTAGACTTAGTAGCTAGAATGACGCTATCTGGCACGCTCACTTTCACCAAAGCTGGAAAAGTGCTTGGGGTGAAGCCAAGAAATGTCTTTGCTCTTATTCAGCCATTAGGGTAAATACTTTTGATATATTTACTTGATGCGAATGTATTAATAACTGCACATCGACAATATTATGCTATTGATCGCATACCTGAATTTTGGGATTGGTTAGTGTACATGGGTGAATTAGGATATATAAAAATACCTCAAGAAATTTATGATGAATTTAGTGATGGCGCAGATGAGCTTGCACAGTGGGCTAACCAGGAGCATGTATCGCAAGCATTGGTACTCAATGAAATCGTTGACCCAACTAAGCTTCGTGAAGTTTTAAAATTGGGTTATGGCGAAAATTTAACTGATGACGAGCTTGAGCAAACGGGACAAGATCCATTTTTAATTGCTCATGCACTTACTGATCCTAGAAATAGGAAAGTAGTTACAACTGAGGTCTCAAAGCCAACCAAAACTAGAGCTAATAGACACGTTCCTGACGTTTGCAAAACATTACAGATAGAGTCACTTAACACGTTTAAGTTATTGGCAGAGCTAGATTTTAAAACAGGTTGGAACTCTTGATTTAAAAATGAATGAAGCTAAGTAAATATTAACTTTTTTCTTTTTATTACTTAAAGTGTAAGCCTAAAATTGGCACAAGAATATACTTAACGGTTTTTTAATGCCAAAAATTCATTTTTTATTCTAAATTTGGGTGAATGGTGTTTCAGGGTTTTTGTATTGCGTCTTTGCTTTGCAAAAACGGGGCGGTCAGCAACCCAAGTTCAAAAAGTAGCCACAGCGGTACGGCCAGCATAAATTGCGAGATGATATCGGGCGGGGTAAAAATTGCGCCCAACACAAACGCGCCGACAATCACGTAGCCGCGCGCTTCTTTAAGTTGCGCAACCGTCACCCAGCCAAAACGCACCGATAGCACCACCAAAATGGGTACTTCAAACGCCAAGCCAAACGCCATAAATAAGGTGAGTACAAAATCGAGATATTCTGAAATATCGGTCATTACCGCCACGCCTTGCGGCGCGCTACCAACAATAAAACCAAACACACTGGGGGAACACGACAAAATAGGCAAACGCCATGCCAAATACAAACAATAAGCTGCTGGCAATAATGACGGGGATGGCCAGTTTTTTCTCGCTGGCATAAAGGCCAGGCGCGACAAACGCCCACATTTGGTAGAGTGTAAACGGCAACGAAATCACAAATGCGGCCATCATAGCGACTTTCATCGGCACAAAAAATGGCGTGGTGACGGCGGTGGCAATCATTTGACTGCCAGCGGGCAACTTGGCGAGCATGGGTGCAGCGAGCAGCGTATAAATCTTGTTGGCGAATGAGGGGAACAAGCCAATGAACACACCGCAATAAAACCCAGTACAATTTTGAGCAAACGGCCGCGCAGTTCAATTAAGTGCGAGATAAATGACTCGGTCGGCGTCATGCTTTGGATTTTCGCGCGACAACGGTTTTTAAAT
>JAHFWI010000252.1:0-13500 GCA_028554975.1 Himalopsyche kuldschensis
AAAAAGATAAAATCATTTGAATGCATCGAATAATCCATCAGACAGATATGATAAAAGATCCCATAAAACACAAGCCCAACTAGCCATATCTTCTGTTTCGTTTTTATCATGCCATCTCACACTGACAATCACACGATTTGCACTCCTTCATAGATAGCAACACATAATATGACAACATATGTAATGTTGCTTTATGTACAATACAATCTCACTACAAACTTGATTGATGTACAATTTCTCATCTGTTCTGTTCCCATATAGTTTTGTTCAAATACGAAGGTTAAGATAAATATGTATTTCCTTTAATGTGCTCACTTGCCTGGGAAAAACTTCTTTATCTTTTTTGACACGAGCATTTAGGAAATTTTCATGCTACCTGAAATAATAAAAATATAATACCGTTTTTGGTATATATTCCACATAAAATTTATTTGATCTGGACCGGTGTCACTCATGTCGAGCATACTTTGTAATTATTGCCTAACTTATTGCAATAGCAAATTTGTGTAACAATTAATTTAATTTGTAATAAGAACTAAAAATATGTTATTATTTTGTGTTCTTATTAGTTGACAGTGAACATCTTAAAAGTAAAGCTGAAATACTTTCACATCTACCAACAAAGCGTTATGCAAATCTTTTGATGTGCAAAAAATCTGAACTGAATGTAAAAAAAATAACACTAAATAATAAATAATATATTATTGTCGCCACCACATTTCATATTTGATAGATGTCAAAAATTGTAAAGTTGTCGATGGTATGTATACCTATTCATTGATTCCGTTTGACGACATCATAACGTCATCCTTAAACGAGGTGAAAATTTAGTTTTTTCTAGTTTTATTACATCGTTTTATACATAGGCAAGAAATAAATCGAATCATTTTGTGATGAGCAAGACAAAACTTATCAAATCTGGTAGATTTCAACTGGCGGTAATGTTGGTTCGCCCGCTAGTTCAACGTAACCTCAACATTGAGTGGCTAAGCGATCGATTTACAACAAGCTTTCCCTCAAATAAGCTCATTTTGAATGCAAACTATTGGTGTCCGTACGCTGTTTTCCTAGCATCGATTTTGATATGTCAATCTAGAGAGATAATTTTCAAGAATCGAAATTCGTTTATCAACAAAGGAAGTCATACTGTCAAATAATATAGCGGTGATTTGTTTGTGTATATTTATGTTCATAACTCTATGATATTAATTTGTCGTCTACTCCCAATCATTTTTTACGCGATACATTGGTTCCAGAAAAAGACTGTAAAATAATTTGAATAATTTGTTCCGAGAGTTTATATATCGCGAAAAGTATATGAATGAAGTGATTTGCTCGTTAAATTTGCGCACAAATTATATAAAACATATTCGACATTTGAAATTTTATTTATATATTGATTATAAAAATACATTGAGAAACAGATTTATGCATGCATAATTATTATTGTATTCAATAATAAGACTTATTCGCTGCTGTCACTGTCGGCTATTTTTTAAGCGAACGTGATTAGATGTAATGCAGTTTTTCCTGGATTCTTGATCAGAGTCAATCAGATCAGAGTTTTTCTACGAGAACTGCTTGTTACTCAGTTGCTCAACCTCTCTTTATCGAAGAGAGTAGGGATGGAAAGGATACGAGAACTAGGACAGGACTAGTGATTGGCTAATCGCTGTCACAATGCGTCGCTCTTTGGGATCGGAAAGGTGGGAAGGGATTTTCAACAACACAAACGCCCATGCCTATGAACAGATTTATCGACTGAAAAAAATCCACTCATACCGGGAATCGAACCCGAGCAGTCCGGCACGCAAGCCAACGACGTTGACACTGCGCCACGGACCGGACTGACATATCACTAAAATATGTATATTCCATTCGAGACTTTATGTCCTATCATGATGAATGAAGTTGGGGTCAGGAAATTTAATTTCATTTTAATGTGTATTTTATACTGTTATATTTGCGTACGATAACCTTATTATTTGAAGATTTTATTATGTTTGTTCGGTGTAATTTTCTAGCCTTGGTGTTGTTATTGTTTATATTAATATATCCGTTCAAAGATTTAAAAATTGGTGCTTTTTATTTAATTTTAAGTTAAGCTCATTAATGTCCCGCAATGTTTTATTCATATATGTACATATATGTATTCTACAAAACTTCAAAATAAATAAGGCCAGATCCCATATTGTTGATATTCTGTGTGTTATTTATTGTATCCAAGATTCCACTAGAACGCATAAATTGTACAGCCCTGGCATTTTTTTTAATGATTTTCTAAATAATAATCCTTCAATAATGAATGAGTGTTGGAATTGTTCAATACAATATATTTAACAGATAAGACTAATAGATGGTGTATGCTAATAATTGATTATTGTTTTATGTAAATATTTGTAGCATAGTAAAAAATGAAATATGTGGAAATTTTTCTTAATAAATCGCCAATATGAAACATATGCGAGGGTTTTGATATTTTATATGTGTACATCATATGTGTATTCTAATAGTCAATGTTATTTTCGTCAATTTCCTGTGTGAGCTTTTGATATCCAGACCAAATATGAAAAAAGACAGCTCGAAATATATTAATAAATAATAATTTATATTATGAATTTTTATGTTTCTTATAATGTTGAAAGGTTGGTTTATGAGTATTGGAACAGTTAAATAAAGAAAATTCGAATAGTTTTTATTTATTAATTATAATATAAAGTCATATAATCGTAGTCATTTAATCAATACACAGTATTCGATCAATGCAGTCACGTATGTAACAAACTTAAATAATCAACACCTTACTTTGAAAGAGTTCTCATTGCTAGTGACACTGAGAAATGAGCGTTTGAAGATTGGATTGATCATATTATTTAATTCAAAAGATAAAATTCACATGTCACAATGAGCAAATAAAAATGTTTCAAATTACTTGTTTTAATCATATTTTTTAACATCGCAAACCATTCTACTGAGATGTTTCATTGATAGAAATAATGATGCCAATCTTAGAATTGTATGAAATAAATTTAGTAATAAAAGTGTGCAGATGAACTCCAAAATTCAATAATATATGATTAATTACTTCTAATCATGTAAATTTGTAAATAATGATGACGATCTCAGAACTTTATCAAATAAAGTTAGTAAAAAAAGTGAACAGATGATCTGTATTATATAATTCTGAAGTTATTACATTATTATAAGGTTAAAACAAACTTTTCTGATCAAAAGGTCGTTTTTGGCCAAAATAAAAGTTTGAACCTTTTCAAAGTAAGACAACAAAGACAAAAAATACGTCAAGCATACATTATAACTAAAGGAGACAAAAAAGTCTTTCGACTAGAATCGTCGAGAGCACTACAACAAGCTTCCTTCAAGTTAAAATGTTAAAGTTCAATCAAAGTTAAACTTAAATCAATACACAGTATTCGATGAATCCAGTCACAGAAATATCTATGGCCAGAGAAAACATCAACATAAATAATGACAAAAAATATATACATTTTTTTAATACACATTGAACGATGCACTTTGAACAAGTTTTAGCGAACCTTTCTTTATAATTAAAATTATCTTACATATTGTAATGTAACGTATATGCCTTACTTTTTACTTAAAAAAATATATCACGTGACATGGAGAGTAAACATAACTTAAATCAAGTACGGATTATTGAATGTAGGGCAGGAATTATTAGTGTTCCAGGAATGTTTTTATTTATTTTCCTGATCACAAATTCAAATTCACTTAAATTCACAAAAATACTTAAAATAAATTCACTCAAGTCTTAAGTAAAAAACTAATAGGGTAATAAAATGCAAATACAAAAAACATGTCTAGCATACATTATAACTTAAGCAGACAAAACATCTTTCAATCACTACATGTCATGAAATATAAAATGTTACTGTTGAATTTTAAAAGTATACCATACAAATATTCAATATAATTCGTATAGAAAGCCATTTTTTCTACTTTTCCTTAATTAAAATGGCTTCACCTTGTTAAGAGTAATTTTGCTAACTCCACTTTTGGCTAAAAATGACTTTATAATGCCATAATGTTATATCATGGAATGTGCTTGTCCTGTAAAATTTAAGCCTTTTAAGATATGGCATTTAACAATAACATAAAATAATTATTGCATATTTTAGGAGTTGCGAGCTTCTCTAATATCACTTCAATAAGCTAACTTAAAGCGTGAGGACGGCCAATCATCTCATCGAATATATGCTCCATCTGGTGCAGTGATTCGAACCACTCCAGCTCAATAAATGAACGATTGTTCAAATTCTCGTCGAGGCAAATAACCCCAGACCTATTTTCTGTAGTCGCCAGGATGAATCCAATCGCCATTTCGTTTCCTTCGAGCATCCGAACTATTTGCGAAATTAGGTAGGCCCGCTTGTCGTCTGGCATCAGCGGCTCGTTACCTGACGACATTAATTCATTGTTATTACTCCAGTATAAGTATCGCTTAAGCTCCAGCAGTGTCGGTAGTGGAAGAGTTTCAAATTGGACATGCTGGTACTTGCCCCATCGAACTGCCTCTTGCTCTGGATTTCGCCAATTGATCATGTTGACCATCTTCCACCGCTCGACATGAGTCGTATCGAGTGTATCCGCCCACAACTTCTTCATGTTCTTGCTTGTGTTTCCGGTAGTCTTCATTGCAAAGGCGAAGTTGGGTCTATACTCACACCGATTTAACAAAAACGCCGGAACACTATCAACCCACAGAAATTTTTCCGGAATTAAAACGTTACACAATTCGGAATCAATTTTTTTTGCAAACACTTGCGATACGCTATTTTCCACAAACATTTTTTGCGAATTCAAATGTTCTCTAGACGAGTCGAAGCTGTGAGGTTTCTGAAAAAAAAAAGAATTAGTGAATCAGTACAATCAATAACATTTCCAAATGTACAATACGTCTGGTATATAATGTAACGGCAGGTCTTGAGAAAAAGACGCTATTGCCAAAAATTCGATTGATTTAAATTGCCAATTGTCATCAAAAATCAGTACGCTCTGTGGAACTGCAGCAGCCCTAAGAAAGTTGAGAAATTATAATATACATACATACATGTATATTATTTGAAAATATCAATATTATTTCAGTGTTTCATAAGTAGTCCTATCAAGGTGCAAAGAATAATTTTAATGGGGTATTACGGTCTAGAGTGGCTAGACTCTAGAGCGGTGGTTCTCATGTACGGCTACCTCAGGATTTGGCTGCGGCCACCAACAGTTTTATAGAAATTAGTGATATTTAAAAAAAGTGGTTTAACAAGTTAATTTGTCAACAAAGACTCATGAAATATTTTGTATGCAAGTAATAAATTTAAAGACATGTAAACATATGTCCCATTTGACCTCCCTCAAACACAGCAAAATAAAAACAAAAATTTGGTGCGGCCACCAGACATTTATATAGGACAGCTTATGTATACGATGCGGCCGTGGTGCAATTTTCCGTGAGAACCACTGCTCTAGAGGCTCAAATTTAGGTATTTTTACAAGTGCAATAAAAATAAAAGGAATAACAATTTTTTACCATTAATATTTTAAAAATATCCAAAATATTTCAAACCAAAAACTAAAAACCTAAAAAGTTACAGGCTGGTCTCAAACAAATGGCATGCCCTGGTTGCCAAGATCCCAACTCTTCTTGTCACATGAAATAAAAAAAAGCATAGTAAAGATGTCATTTTGGTATATACTGGAATGAAATTCAAAAAATTGACTTTGAATGGCTTTTGAATGGGCTTTTGAATGGATTTGAAAAGTTACAGAAATTTTTAAAAATAGTACAAATTGTTTTTTTATTATTCTAGTATATACCATAAAAGAATTCACACCGAATTTCATCTAGATCGGCCGTGTAGAACTTGGGATATCACGATAAACCATTTTTTAAAAAATCCGACAAAAAAATTCTGAATTCTGTTGATCTAAGCTATTTTATGTATACACAATATTGGCTCACCGTATTTATGAAGAAAGAAAAATCTCTCTCTTTGCCGCCAAGATATTCTGTCAAAAGCCAAATGAAATGTCACTATAATGTCTTCCGTTGAACACGCTTCACAAGTTTAACAAGATGACCGTTGTTCGGTCTTATTGGAAAGGGTACTAATTGCACAAAGCTTTCTTAGACGCTCGTGTTAATTCCGCAAATTAAAACTCACTGTTAAAGTTAAATGTCAAACAAAGTATTGTACAATCATTCACAGAACTACCCCAGCTGACGCTTGCATTGAAACTGAAAAATCTTCGATAAAAGCATATGACTTGCATACATCGAAAATGTATGTGTATATATGGCATGTTTAGCGCGTAATGTGTTGCTGTATGTGTGAGCGACGCGACAACGTTGTAAAAAAATAATATTTAGCATACCTACAAATAATGAATACAATTTTTACATACAAAAAACTAATAGCTGTAATATAATTTTATGGCAATTATTATTTTTTTAATTAACGCATTTCAATTCTGTCTCAATATTGGCAAATGTATCCAAAAATCTCATGTTGTTCATATTGAACAAATCGCTTCATCACTCATGGATGATGGAAGGGAGAGGTGAGGGAGGAGGGTAAAACTTAATTACAGACGAACAACAGTGACTATTAAAATATTAAATTGTTTTGATCAAATTCGATTGTCTTCTTCTTGAATAACTTCTTACTTAAACATCTGATTAAAATATTGTTTAATTACTTTATGTTTTATTTCTGAATATATTGCAGTTCTCTTTTTTATCACATTATCTCGGTTTAAACAAAAAACTAGGGAAATGATTAATCAATTATCCACTTCATAAATTATAATGATATAGTACAGGCATGCCCAAAAGTTGGTCCGCGGGCCATATGTGACAATATTCAAGGTTTTATTTGGTCCTTTAGATGATTTCAACTGTATGTATATACATAAACGTAAAATAAAGTAGCGGTTCCGTCAAAAACAATCGCTTTAATCGAAATTTCATTAAAGGGGGACTAGGTGTAAATATTTGCATGAATGTATTATTTATGCAGCATGTATATTTTTCAAATTGAATGGCCACCCGCTGGGTCAATTTATGGATCCGTAACTGTAAATGTAAGTCTCTTTAAGGTTAGTTTACATAAAAATAAGTGAACTAATATACAATTAACATTTTTTACTGTTAAGTACAAAGCCGACTTACTATATGTAGGTACACTTCACATTAAGAACATTACATGACGACTATTTCACTAAAAAAAAGTATATTAATTACAGTGAAACTCCGATTCTACGTTTTTCAAGAGACCGTATCAAACAAACGATTAATGCGGGAAACGATGAATGCGGGAAAGTTTTAAATATGAACTACATGCCGGGACTATAGAAAATGAACGCACAACGCGAGAAAACGTATAATGCGAGAACGTAAGATCGGGGTTCCACTGTACTTAGTTACACTTCATTATTTTAAAAAGTGGCACTCGTCTTCGAAATATTATTATTATGTAGGAGGCACCCTGTCTAGCAAAGGGTATATAAGCTATCTCTAATACACGTTTTAAACATAGTTCTGACGAAGGCGTAAGCCGAAATAGCTATCAACAAATATTTAAAAATAATTTATGTAGAATTAAAATACATTGTTATTTTTCTTTCCGTATTATAATGGAGTTCTACCAAGTAAATGCCTACTCAATCAATATATTATACTAGTGCAAAATTATGCATAGTCGAAAATTAAAACTTTCATTTAATTGCAATGCTCGTAATCTCGCAAACAACAATTTGACAATGGACCAGAATTATGCATTTTCTTCAAACTGTAATAACAATAATAACAACCGCTATTCGGTAAAAATATAGTTTTAAACACAATTCATTCACGCTCAATCACAATATTATAAGTGATTGAAATCTTCCATATCGATGGCTTAAAGAGTAAATTTGCTCTCTCCTTTTTTGTCAGTTGTGCAGGTTTGATTATTTTGGTATTTTCAAACCGATCGGGAAAATTTCAAATAGGACTTTCAAACGATTTTTTGTACCACCGCTGAAAAGCAATAGGTGACAATAGAAATTGGTGGAGTTGGATACTTGTAGATTGTGCAGTGTAGATTTTAGAACGACAATGTAGTTAGTTATCAAATTTTCCTAAAATATTTTTACGATGCAGTCAAATAAGTTTTGGTCTATAAAAAAATTACGGCACATTGCATGATACAACAAGGAACAAGATGGCATTGGTCATTTTCAGTCAAAGGTGGAGTTAGCAAAATGACTATTTAAGCCATCGATATGTCATGTTATAAGATGTTTCTTGATATTTTGAAAGCTACGGGCTTCGCACTTTGATCGAAGAAGTAGTCGAACGAATGCCCGCCTTAGAGCTAACATAAACTATGAAGACGAAAAAGCCTTCGGTTTTCTGCGAGCTCTCCGTCGTATCTTGAAATGAACCATTCCAGCTCCACCAAAGTGTCGTCGCGTAGACTCGTGTCTATAATTACTTCACCTGATCTGCCTTCCATCGTCGCAATTAAAAAACCGAGAGCCATTTCGTTACCAGGAACGATACGAGCCGTGTTCGTGACGAGATTAGCGCGCCTTCCTCTTTTCAAAGTTTGTTGTGGAACAGGCGATGGTGTCAGTAGACGGTGAATGCTCCATTCTAAGCACCTTCGGAACTCAAGAAGTATGAGAGTCGATGAATATTATCACCTCAGCGTCCCAACAAACTGGTTCCGCGCTCTGATATCGCCAATATTTAACATCACAACCATCTTCAATCGTTCGCGAAGGGTTGTTTCCATTATTTTGGAAAGCTATGTTTTTATGGCCTCGCTACAGGTGGTCGTTTCCATTGCGAAGACGAAGTTGTGCTCAACATGATGCCACCTGAACGTTATTCGTGCCGGAGTACAGTCACACTCATAATTTTTATAGGTATTAAAATAAAATCTAAATCGCTCTGATTAGATTCTTTCACCTCCAACTCTTCTGTCCTGACTATTACTAAGTTTGGTTTAGCCATTATTTTTTTCACTTTACACCTAATGAATCCAATTATTTTCTTGACAGAATTGAGAAAGCTTGAATTCTGAAAAAAAAACAGAATAAACTATGCACTGTATTATACAAATATGTTCTGCTATATACCAGGGCTGTGGAGTCGGAGTCGTCGCGGCGTTTTGGCTGGAGTCGTATTCGGAGTTGGAATTTTTTAAACGTTTAACTATTTATTTTTACAAATAATATGTCAAATTTGACTAGGAAGTCGTGTTTTTGGTCAATGTTGGAGTCGGAGTCGAGGTTTAGATAAATGCTGGAGTCGGAGTTGGAGTCGAACTTATTTGTACCGACTCCACAGCCCTGCTATATACAATAGAATATATTTTGGTGCAGTGGGAATCTGATAAATCGTTTTTTAAGTGATCCCTAATTTTTATTTTTTGCCAATTTTTTTCGTCATTGAAATCTTGACTTGAATTGTTTTTGTGTAGCATTTAGTATTTTTCAGATAGTAAAAGCGAGTTTTAAAAAATATTTTTTATTAAAGGTAAATCCGAACAACGCTATGGATCTTGAGTCTGGCTAATATCGAGGTATATTTGGTCTTAAATTACGATACACGTGATAAGCGAAACCTATAAAAAAAATTACCTTGCACAAATAAATATGTTTTATTTTATAAAACTAAACTTTTCGATATACAACATTTATAGATAGCCGAGCTTTTGAAGAAATAAAATGTAGTACGAATAATGACGCAGCGGATCAGTTGATCAGATAATGAAGCAAAATCTTCATTCAGTGGGTACATACACGCATACAAATAAAGGAATTTTATACACAGGCATTGAATCGAGTAAATGGAAGCCGCTTATATTTCCCCTTCTGACGCGAGGATACCCCTCCTTCCCTGCCGCTCGTAGAATATAGAATGGGATGGTCCTCGTTTTCGGCACGGCGGCGCTCGAACTGATATAAGCTACATCTATAATACATAACCCCTGTTATTTATTATAGCTTTTGTTATATGTTAACTTATTGCGACTCCGTGCTTGTTTTTCGATGGGCACAGGCCGGATTATTCGAAAATAAAGTTAAAGTACAATATATTTATGTATCATTGTTTCTGGGCATATTATTACTGAATTAATATAAGCCGTAAGATTATGTTTTAATTTATCTGAACGAGAAAATTATTAAAAATACCATAAAATTTCAAATAAAAGATAAAAAATGCGCAAAATAAAAAGTAGTAAAATAAAAACTTTGCACTTAAAAAATTAAATATAATTCTTTGGAGCAGACGTAAATGAGCCAGCGGGTTTTGTTTTATAACCCCTGATACATAAAAACATGAATAGTATATGAATACAATGTAAATCTTTTGAAAGAGTTTTTATTATTTACTACTGGGTCCACCCGGCTCGGCTCGATATTTATAAAATTTAATAATATAAACAAATTTTTAGATTTATTATATTTAAAATATACCCATAGTTATAATTGCATGCATATCTTATATATAAAACCGAAACGGCGTATGTATGTCTGTGGGTCTGTAATTCCCTTTTGCATTGTTGGTCATTAAGTTGCCATAAAAACGAATATGAAAGAAAATATGTTTGAATTTTTATCGGCGAAGACATTTAGTCAAAATGTAATAAATTAGTCTTGTACTGAACTTTTCCCGGCTTTTATTATTAATAATAATGTTTATTATTTACGCGAAGGTATTATTTGACATTTCTTTGACAGCAAATTAAGTTTTTTCCTTGAATTTGGACATTTTAATGGGCGAGAATGGGGCTGTCATCAAATTAAATAAAGTTTGTGATTTTATTTTAACTCTATTTTGGATGCTAGATTTTTGTGATATAATTATGTCGAATGATATAACATTAAATAATTATTGGTCGCTTAGTCCGAGCGAAGCCGGGTAGCAATACTAGTATTGTATAATAAAACACGATAAACCCCTTGCACTTCTCAATATATTATTTTTTCCTACCGGCAGTCCTCAGTAGATTTGATAAATTGAGAGAATATTGTTAAGGCTGTAGACTTTGTTTCCAAAAATTAGCCTGTAGTAAAAAATCTCGTTATTTTAAGCACAAAATTAACTTATTGAAAGTCTCTATCTGTATAAAGTTATTAGTTTGCATGTTTGCTCCACTAAGTGAAAATAGCTCGTTGTCATAATTAATGTTACGAAGTATTCTTTGGAATATTCTATTATATTAATTCTAACAATTTAAGACGAAAAATTTCATAAAAATTCGTAGACCTTACACATATAAGATAATATTATCTGCTTTCAATGTAAATAAATAATCATTTCAGTAAACAGTCATTCGTTTTTTCATTATATGTACTTATTTGAATCCGAGATCAGAATCGAATTAAAAAATGCTACCACATCTACACTACATTTGAAATGAACTATTCCGCTAATTTCCACGAACGCGGCAGTGTTCTAGACAGGCGCGTCAAGATACAATAACGGACTCAATAGAAAAATTTTCCAAATACATATAATATATCATATATTTCGCATTATGCTTGTATTAAATATTGTGCATAATTTAACGGATTCCTCGATTTAAATGCTAATTTTTGTCAATTCCTGTGATCAATTAAACTAGTTACCCTCCCCATATAGGCCTCACCCTGTTATTATTGAAAGCTTTATGTATGCTGTAAAGCCGTGAAAGATTAATCTAAAAATGCTTAAATTATTTAACTAAATTCAGTATGACGGAGCAAGCAATACGCCTAAACCTTTTTTGTGTGGTAGACGCAGAATATCGCACAAAAAAGCTATGACTCAAAATGGGCGTGTCAAAGAAACATTTTCATAAACTGGTAAAACACCGGACTTTCCACGTCAAGTATGTTAATTAACGACTGTTAATTATATCACGCATTATAATATATGAACGAAATTGCAGAAAAAAACTGCACAAAATAAAGTCGATCAAAAGAGGTTTGAGTGTAATCCGTTGATAAGATAATGCCGCCGGTGGTTAACGGAATAATAATAAAACATGAAAATTATCACATACATATGAACACAGTGACGGCTGGTGACGGGGTGCTGGGGGGTGCAAAAGGAAGATTCAACTATTTTTCCGTACTACGGAAGAGAAACAGTTGGTATTGCGAACATCTGAATTGAAAGTCCATGCTATAGGAGTGTTTTAAAATCCAATGAATAGGAAAGAACTCTTGCCAAAATGGTTGAATCTTCCATTGCACCCCCCGACACCCCGTCACCAGCCGTCACTGTATGAACATATATACAAATAAAGGTTTTTTATACTCAATATTGTGTCTTACATACCTTGAACAAAAATCTCGGTTCCTTCCGCAGCAAATAAAATCAGTCCACCAGAAAAACACTGGAGACTTAAATCATAGGGATGACCACTCAATTAGACTCCACTGAAACTGAAATAGAAAAGAGATTTCTTACGCCACCGTAAAAAGTTTATAAGAATGAGATGAGGCGACCGCGATTGCATGGTGCTTTTAATTATGTAATTGCGGAGCTATTATCCAACTATCTCTTTCCAACCTATACGAAAATGCTCGTGATTCCAGCTTTTTAACCTGTTCTTACTTTTTGTTATTTCACCAATATAAATGAAATAAATGTAAATTCGATTCCTGGCAATGCATCTATTTATAGAGGGAGCAATTTATCAAATGTGATCCTGAAAATGGTGAACGAAAATGGCTGCATCCAAATTGTGAGGTGGCGTATTTGGACCATATTTTATTGAAAATACTTAGTATTAATGAGCGTTTATCCACGCAATATTAGTTTATTGCAGGGCTGTGGAGTCGGAGTATGAGTCGTCGCGGCGCTTTGGCCGGAGTCGTACTCGAAGTCGGAAATTTTGAAAAGTTTGAACTTTTTATTTTTACATTTAATATGTCAAATTTGACTTTTGGCTGCATTGATAGGGTTGATATTTAATTGAATACACATGAATAGGAAAATTAGGGAAAAAAGTGACGATATTTACCTTTTTTTATTCTGAGTCGGAGTCGGAGTCGTGGTTTTGGTAAATGCTGGAGTCGGACTTTTTTAGACCGACACCACAGCCCTGGTTAATTGGAATTCTTTTTCTTTGTTTTCAATACTGTTTATATTTCTGTTATGTTTGTTTGGTGTAATTTTCTAGCTTAATTGTTTTTATTCTTTATATTAATGTATCTGCTTAAAGATTTCAAAATTGGTGTTTTTTATTTTATTTTTTAAAAGTTATACTCATTAGTATTGCGCGCTAGCATCGGCGCGCTAATGTCCCGTACTGTTTTATTGATATTCATATATTCTACATAAATTCAAAATAAATGAGGTCAAATCCTATATTGCTGATATTCTGTGTGTTTTTCCTTATATCCAAGATTCCACTGGAACGTATAAATTTGACAGTCCTGACATTTTTCTCAATGTTGTTTCTAAATAATCACCTTTCAATGTCC
>JAHFWI010000253.1:0-25202 GCA_028554975.1 Himalopsyche kuldschensis
TGGGGGGTTTAAAACAAAAAAAAGGGAAAAGGCGGTTTTAAAAAAAAGGTTTTTTTTAAAATTTATTTTAAAGAAAAAAAAATTAAAAAATTTCAAAAAAACCAATAAAAAAATTTTCTGTAAAAATTGAAACAAAAATTTGGGGGAAATGCTTAGCTAAAATTAAAAAATTGACTTTTTAATGACTTTTTAAAAATTAAAAAAATTAATTTTTTTCAAAATTGATCAAATTTTTGGGAAAAAAAATGTTTATAAAAAAAATAGTCAACAAAAAGCTTATAATTTAACTTTTTTGTTAGTACAAAACCAAAAAGCTTATGTAAATTCAGCTTTCTTTTTAAAAAATCAAGCAAAGACTAATAAAACCCTTTTTAAAAATGTAAAACAAGGGGAACTTATGTAAATTTTTTTGGGGACATAGAAAATTTGGGGCAAAAACATTTGGGAGATACAAAATTTAATTTAATAAATTAAAAAAAAATTTGATATGAAAAAAAAAACAATATTTTTAGCTCTTTACTTTTTTTTAGTGATTTGGTTTCTGGACAGGAAGTAAATTGGGTAACGATAGAAAAGACTGATGGTTTGCAAAAAAAATACCCTAATAAACCCATTTTAGTAGATTTTTTATACCAACTGGTATGGTTGGTGTAAGCGTATGGAGCAAACTACATTTAAAGACCCAGAATTAGTTAAATACCTGAATGATGATTTTATAGCTATTAAGTTTAATGCAGAATCTCAAAAAGAAATTAATTTTAAAGGTAAAGCGTATAAGTTTTATAGTGAAGACAACAAACGTGGGGTACATTTGTTTGCCTATTATACCTTAAAAGGTAAACTAGGCTATCCGTCTTTTGCAATTAGACAAAAGAGTGGTGTGAAAAAAATAATTAGTGGTTACTCAGCTGCACCAAAATTTTTAGCAGATTTAAAAACAAAATAATTTATTAGAAGTGTTTATTTATATTATTAGTAAATTAAATGAGCTTAAAAATAAGTAGAAATACCTAGATTGATAGTTGTGGTATTCGCCGCAGGATTTACAATCATCTCTCTTTGCTTCTGAAAACGATAATTTAATCTAAAAACTGTTTGTTGGGTGGGACGAAAACTGACAGCAGGCATTATACTCCAAACATCATCCGCTATATTATTACCTGTTTCTGTAAATTTTCCTACATTCCAATCCACATATTCTAAACGACAAGCTAGGTTTATTTGTGCTTTTCCCCAATCTAGTATAGATCTTGTAAGGATAGGCTGTACAATATCTATGAAGCCACCATGTTGTTTATTACCAAACTGTTGACTATAGGTAGTGGGTACGTTTAGGCTTATCCAAGCCCACTCACCTGTTATGAATGTTTTGGTGGCTGGTATAGTGGTATTAAAATCTATAGCAAGTACGTCTAAGTACCTTTTTTTATCTATTAAAATTCCGTCATTCTGATATTTATTATAAATACCTCCCATATAGGAAATGCCTATTTCACCTATGTTTTTATTTTTAACTGCTATTTTACCTGTTAGTAATGGTTTTCCACTGTTTATTTTTTCAAAACGTTCTTTGTTGTTTTTAGCTGCAGGCAAAGAAGTCCTACCCTCAGTATTTTCTATAATAGAATTATCAAAACCACCTGAAAAATAGGTTTCATAGCCTATCATCCAGTCATTGTAATATTTCTTCCCAAACATTCCCATACCAGCATTGGAAAAAGAACCAGGCAACATTTGCGTCGCAGAAATAGGACGGTCTGTGAACTCCCACTTTGGACCATCATGATTTTGGTTAAATGAACCTATAGGATTTAGAATTATCCCTCCTCTAAAATTAACCAACGGGTGAAACTCTACATCTACAGATGCAAATTCTATTGCTATTTGCTTAGCCGCATCCTCAAACTCTATTTCAGATAAAAATTTTATTCTTTTAGAAATACTTGAAGACACGAATAAACTCATTCTACGTCCCTCAAACTGATGCCCATCACTTACCCCATCCGTGGATTTATATTGCCAATCTGCCTCAAAATATCCCCCAATGGCTATGGGTGTTTTGGCAATGTTTAAAAAAGGACGGTTATAGATTGCATCCATGCTCATCGTTTTTAGCGTATCTATAGCTACTCGTTTCAACAAACTTGGATCTATCTGAGCCTTAGAGTAATTGTAAAAGATTATTGAGAAAATTAATGTATAAATGCATGACAATTTCATTTCAAGGATATTTTTAATTGATTGGATTCTATTGTTATTGGGAAAACCCTAAGATTATCTACCGCTGGGCTACTTTCTACCAAGCCTTTGTTACTGAACTCGCTACCGTGTGCAGGGCATTGAAATTTATCACCAAAGGCTTGTAATTCTGCACCTTGATGAGTACATTTTAACAATACAGCGATATATTCTGTGGCACTAAAACGAGTAACACAAATGGGGTGTTGCAGTAGATCATGTTGTACAATGACTTGTTTTTTGTAAGATAATTTATCTTTTATAGGTATTTCAAAATCTCTTAATGGTACTAAAATATCAGATCCATTGATTACGGCATTCACCAATTGAGTTGTGATACAGCTTTGTACAGCCATACTAACACATCCTAATGCACAGGTTTTTATAAATTCTTTTCTATTCATTTTTTTAAAATTATAATGATTCTAAAAATTTTATGAGACTATTTTTACTTCCATCAGGCAGATTTTTAAAAGCAATTCTACTTTTATCTGCTTCACCGCCGTGTATCAATATTGCTTCTTCTAGGCTTTTGGCTCTACCATCGTGCATCAGGAAATATTCACCTCCTTGAGATTTTTTACTCAAACCAATACCCCAAAGTGCTGGTGTACGCCACTCATCTGTTTTAGCTAACCCTTCGGTATAACCATCATCTAACCCAGCACCCATACTGTGTAACAACATATCTGTAAATGGATGAAAAGTCTTGTTACTAAGTACTGTAACAGAAGAAATGCCTGTCTTTAAAGTTTCTTTATGACATGCGTTACAATTAATTTGATTAAAAATAGTCCGTCCGTCTTTTACTATGGTATTATTTACATCCCTTTGCATTGGGGCTTTCAGGGTTTGTAAGTAAAAAACTAAGTCATTTACAGTACTTGTAGCTACTTCAGGATCTATTATTTTGTTAGTATAATGATCTATTGGGTTGTACGATGATGTAATACCAATGTCTTGATTGTAAGCATTTACGGTTTGGTGTAAGAGATTAAAAGCAGCTACTTTCTTACCAAATCTACCAATATACTTACCATTAATACTTGTACCATTTGGTGTAATGTAGCTAGGTACAGTTATCCAGTTAGGCACACCAGATATGCCATCTGCGTCTGTATCATTTTCATCAGCCATGGCTAGTATGTCTGTTTCAGAAACCAGTTCTAAAAAGCCTAAACCAGTGTTAGCTGGTGGTGTAAATCTTGCAAATTCCGCACCAGCAGGTATTTGTTCTGGGTTATAACCTGGCAAAGCTCTATTTTGCAACTGAGGACCGCCTTTTTCTAAAAAAGTGTTACCTGTAATATCACTCTGACCAAACCTGGTGAGGGTAGTAAATGGGTGTCCTTTACCATCACCTGCATGACAACTAACACAACTAGTGGCTACAAAAGTTGCCCCTAAACCAGTTTCTCTAGTAAAATTTTCATTAAATGCGGCTTCTCCACGTAAAAAATGAGTAGATTCCTCGTAAGACAATCCATCTATGGGACCATCTAAGATACTACCTTCAGCTGGTTTTTCAGATAATATGCTTTCACAAGATGCTATTGTAAACATTATTATAATTACGCAGATTGTTTTTATAAATTGTTGCATTATACTTTTAATTTTTATGCAAATATATAAAAGTTAGGCTAATCTAACAAAAAATATTTATCACTAAAACTAATAATTAAAAACAGTAACATTATTGTTATAAAAAAAACACCTTAAAATAACTTAAGGTGTTTTTATAAAATATTAATCTAAAAATATTAATAGGTTAAAAATATTTTTTTAGAATTTTATTTAATTAAAATAATCCCATAACACCAATGCTATAAAAGAAACAGTGACCATAACGTTGATACCAGTACTAACCAAAAAACCAATGAAAGCGCCTGTGGCGCCCTTAAAGGCTTTTTTTTTATCATCACTATTATGGTATAATTCTCCAGCAAAAGCTCCTACAAAAGAACCAATGATTACGCCAAATGGAGGAAAAAACAAACCAATGACTAACCCAGCTGTTGCACCAAAAACGCCATATTTAGTACCTCCCATCTTCTGGCTACCATAAATGGGTATATAATATTCTAAGGCATTGGCTATCAAAACCATTAAAATACCAATAGATAATACCCCCCAGCCATAACTAGCGAAATGTGTGTATTTAAAAGCTACTAAACCGCCCCAAGCCAACAAAGTGTCTGGCATAACGGGTATAAAGGCTCCGATAAAGCCAATTACTAATAAACTGGCAGCAATAATTAACAATAGTGATTCATTCATAATAGTACAAAAATACTAATCTATCTTGTTAAAACCATTAACTTTGCGAAAAAAAATCACACTTAATTTTAGTTATAGTATTAACCATACAAAAAAATGTTTTGCAAACAATTACAACAAACTATTTTACCGATTGGCTACATGGCTTAGTTTTAAAAATACACAATGGTCCTTTCTTAGAAATAATTGAATTGGCTATTGAATTAGCTTTATTGTTTTTAGTAATTGTAGTCGCTAATTTTATTATTAAAAAAACATTTTTACCTGTTGTAAGAAAAATAATAGCTAAAACAACCGTCAATTGGGATGATGCCTTTTCTGAGGAAAAAGTTATAGATAGCATTTTAAGTTTTATACCCCTAATGTTGGGTATTTATACCTCAAAAAAAATATTATTAGACAGTCCAACTGCCTTAGATTTGGTTAATAAACTAATCTACCTATTGTGTATTTATGTTTTTGCTCAATTTTGTTTCAGAGCAATCAATGCTTTTGTGCAAATTACCACAAAACACAATAGCTATAACACAATAGCTATAAGTACTTTTGGACAATTTTTCAAAATAATAACTATAGCCGTTAGTATCATAATTTGCGTTTCTGTATTGTTTGAAATAGGGTTGTTTAAGGTATTGACTAGTTTAGGGGCTTTAACGGCGGTTATTCTTTTAATTTTTAAAGACGTAATACTCGGCGTTGTTTCAAGTATACAAATTTCTATTTCTAAAATGGTAAAGGTGGGAGATTGGATACAGGTGCCTAAATATAACAATTTAGAAGGATATGTGCGGGAAATTAGTTTGACCTCTGCTAAAATTGAAAATTTTGATAAAACCATTTCATCCATACCTACCTATGACCTGATAACCACAGAGGTACGCAACTATGAAAGTATGCGACAGGGACAGAAAAGAAGAATAAAAAGAGCTATATTTTTTAGCGTACGATCTTTTAAATTTTGTAGTGCAGAACAATTAAATTACTTTGAAAGCGTCAATCTTTTAGAACCTTATATCAAACAAAAAAGATTAGAAATAAAAGCCCATAACGCCTTAATTGACAATGATGATATAGAAAATCCATTAAACAATAAACGATTGACTAATATTGGTGTTTTTAGAAAATATGTAGAATTATACCTCAAACAAAACCCAAACGTTGTACAAGATGATCGTTTTTTAATCCGACAATTAGAAACCACAAACCATGGCTTACCTTTAGAGATTTATTGCTTTATAAACCATGTAGAAGCAGAGGAATTTGAAAAAATACAATCCGATATTTTTGACCACCTACTCACAGCATCAAAGGAATTTCAACTAGAAATAATACAAACACAAAGTTAGTGAAAAAGTATTATTACTTTTACCCGTTGGTTGGTGATTAAATAATTTTATTTTTAACATTGTTTATCGGTCTATGAAATATAAATTTATTCACATATTGAACCAATGTTAATGCTGTTATTTTCGCTAAAGCTCTTGTTTTAAAACCTTCGAAAGTTTTAGTATAATTGTTTCTAATTTTGAACTGGTCACAGAATTGTGAAAATAATGTTTCAATTATTTTTCTTGATTTTCTAAAAATATAATGCTGTGGCTTATAATCTTTTTGATTACCTCTTTTTGGCGTTTCTAATTTGATATTTATGGTTTAAAATAAATCTAATTGAATGCTTTGTGACAAACAATCTCTACCACCAAGCAACACACAATCAGTCATTTGCTGTTTTATTTTTTTCAAAAAATGAACATCGTGAACTTCTGCTTTTGTAATATCTAAAGAATGAAAACGCCATCTATTAAACAAACCCGATGTAATTTATATCCGTAAAACCTGTTGTTTTGTGAAGCACAAAATCCTTTTGATGGAGCAGTTTAAAACTCATTTTTACTTCTTTTGTTAAACCGACTTCGTTCAATTAAATTAGGTATTTGTTTTTTGTTTATCTCTTTAAACAAAGAGTTTTCACTGTCAATTGACATAAATTCAGCAGTTAAACTCAGTGTAACTGTCTCTAAATCAAACATTTTTCGCTTTCGTCCAACATCAGATTTTTAATTCTAGTTCACAATTCAAAGAACTTATAACTTCTAAAACTCTTAAATATTTTTTTGCTATATTTGACATAGATATTATCTATGTTTTGCGACTTCAAGATACTGAATTTTAGTATCTTTAGCAATATCTAATCAATTTATTTTATTGCAAATAATTACACCCAACGGGTTGAAATAAATATAATAACCCTTTATTTGCATAAGTAACCTAATTTTATAATTTATTTTTCTGTGAAATAGAAAAATAAAAAAATAATTAACTTTGCCCAATTATACATTTATAACAAAAAATCATGGCTTACGAAAAATTTACAACGCTACAATCCAAAGCAGTACCATTACCAATAGAAAACGTTGATACAGATCAGATTATACCTGCGAGATTTTTAAAAGCGGCGGAAAGAAAAGGTTTTGGAGATAATCTCTTCCGTGACTGGCGTTTTGATAAGCAAGATCAACCGATTCCTGATTTTGTATTAAACCAAAGCATTTATTCTGGTAAAATATTAGTCGGGGGCGAAAATTTTGGTAGCGGATCTAGCCGTGAACACGCAGCTTGGGCTATATATGACTATGGCTTCAGATGTGTAATATCTAGTTTTTTTGCAGATATTTTTAAAAATAATGCGTTAAATATTGGTATTTTACCCGTAGTAGTTTCTGATGGTTTTTTGAAAAACTTATTTGCAGAAATAGCTAAAGACCCTAATGTAGAGGTGTTTATAGATTTAGAAAAACAAACAGTCACAAACTTAGCAACAACCGAAACAGAATCATTTAATATAAATAGTTATAAAAAAGTTTGTATGCAAAATGGTTACGATGATATTGATTACTTACTAAGTATCAAGGAAGATATAAAAACATTTGAAGCAACAAATACTCCATATTAATCTGTTTTACAAGACAGTTAATTATTAATAAAAAAACATTTACATGGTAAAAACGATAGAAATAATGGACACCACCCTTCGTGATGGTGAGCAAACATCTAGCGTATCATTTACTACCACAGAGAAACTAACAATGGCAAAGTTTTTGTTAGAAGATTTGAAAGTTGATAGATTAGAAGTAGCTTCTGCTAGGGTATCACAAGGAGAATTTGATGCAGTAAAAAAAATTACTACTTGGGCTAAACAACATAATTTAATCCATAAAATAGAAGTTTTAGGCTTTGTTGACACACCCGTTTCTGTAGATTGGATGATTGAGGCAGGTGCTTCGGTATTAAATTTGCTTTGCAAAGGGTCATTAAATCATTTGAAATATCAATTAAAACAAACCCCAGAGCAACATTTTACCGCAATTCAAAAATGCGTAGATTATGCTGTATCAAAAGGTTTTGAAGTAAATATATATTTAGAAGATTGGTCTAATGGTATGAGAAACTCTAAAGATTACACCATGCAAATGATTGAAGTAATCTCTAAAATGAAAGTAAAACGCATAATGCTGCCTGATACTTTAGGCGTTTTAGAACCTGTAGAGACATATCAATTTTGTTCAAAAATAGTAAAAAAATACCCTAACGTTCATTTTGATTTTCATGCACATAATGATTATGATCTTTCCGTAGCCAATGTTTTGGGTGCTATAAAAGCTGGTGTACGTGCCGTTCATACTACTGTAAACGGATTAGGAGAGCGTGCTGGTAATGCACCTCTAGCCAGTGTAGTGGCTGTGATAGAAGATCATCTACCAGGTCATAAACATAATATAGACGAAACCAAAGTATTCCTAGCTAGCAGATTAGTAGAGTCATTTTCAGGATTAAGAATACCTGCTAATAAACCCGTTGTAGGTGATAACGTATTCACACAAACAGCTGGTATACACGCTGATGGTGACTCAAAACATAATTTATATTTTAGTGATTTGATGCCAGAACGTTTTGGTAGAAAAAGAAAATACGCATTGGGTAAAACATCTGGAAAGGCTAATATCTCTAAAAATTTAGAGGAAATAGGTATCGTACTAGATGCTGAAGATATTCAAAAAATAACACAACATATCATCAATTTAGGTGATAGTAAAGAGACTATTACTACCGAAGATTTACCCTACATCATATCCGGCGTACTAAACAGTAAGTCAATCAAAGAAAAAATAGAAATAGTTAATTACTCACTTTCTCATGCACATGGTTTACGTCCAGTCGCATCATTAAAATTGAGAATTGACGAGGATGTTTACGAGGAAAATTCTTGTGGTGATGGACAATATGACGCATTTATGAATGCCTTAAAAATCATTTATACAAAACTGGACAAAACGTTACCCAACCTTCTAGACTACCAAGTCTCTATACCACCAGGCGGAGAGACGGATGCCTTTGCTGAGACCATAATTACTTGGTCTGTGGGGGAAAAAGAAATAAAAACCAGAGGTTTAGATACAGACCAAGCTGTTGTCGCTATAAAGGCAACGATGAAATTATTAAACATAATAGAAACATATTAATAAAATGAAATTAAATATTGCTGTATTAGCAGGAGACGGAATACCCACAGAAGTAGTAGATCAAGCTATAAAAGTATTAAATGCTGTGAGTGCAAAATTTGGTCATGAGTTAAATTTAACCTACGCATTGACAGGTGCTTGTGCCATTGACGCTACAGGAAATCCTTATCCTGAGGAAACCCACCAAATTTGTATGCAGGCAGATGCTGTACTTTTTGGAGCAATTGGTCACCCAAAATATGACAATGATCCTACAGCAAAAGTACGTCCAGAGCAAGGATTATTAGCCATGAGAAAAAAACTAGGCCTGTTTGCTAACCTACGCCCAACCTTTACATTTCCTTCTTTGTTACACAAATCTCCCTTAAAACAAGAACGTATTGAGGGTACTGATTTAATGTTTTTGAGGGAATTAACCGGCGGTATATATTTTGGGGAAAGAGGTAGAAGTGCTGATGGAAATACAGCTTTTGACACCTGTACTTATACAAAAGATGAAGTAACACGTTTGGCAAAGTTAGGTTTTGAATTTGCACAAAAAAGAAGAAAAAAATTATGTTGTGTAGATAAAGCCAATGTATTAGAAACATCTCGTTTGTGGAGACAGACCGTACAGGCAATGGAAAAAGACTATCCAGACGTAAAAGTAGAGTATGAATTTGTAGACGCCGTGACCATGCGTTTAGTACAATGGTATAAAGACTATGATGTATTAATTACCGAAAATCTTTTGGCGATATTTTGACAGACGATACCAGCGTTATTGCAGGTTCTATGGGTCTGATGCCATCTGCATCCGTGGGTATTCATACCTCCTTGTTTGAGCCTATACATGGTTCATATCCACAAGCCGCTGGTTTGGATATTGCTAACCCATTGGCTACAGTATTGTCATTAGCCATGATGTTTGAGTATGCTTTTGACTTAAAAGTAGAGGCGAAATTAATCAGCGATGTGGTTAACTTATCACTAGCTGAAGGTATTGTAACGGAAGATATTGCTGATGGTGGTAAAACCTATAAAACTTCAGAGGTAGGTGATTGGTTAGCCGCTAGAATATAAACAACTTTTTTTGACTGAGTTTACGAAGTTTTGCTTCACAAGACCAATTCCTGACACTTCTTTTTTAGTTGTTTCTTGAAATTCAAGAAACAACTTTTCGGGGAATTAATTACTCTTAGTTTAATATTTTAAGTTTTTGAATTCGTGAATCTTACTGTTTAATAAATTTATTGTTTAAAAATGGTGAACGCTCACCTAAGCCTAGGGATGTTTACATTACTTAGTAGGATTAATGTGTGCCAATAATGGTCAATAGCTACCAAAAGTATTTTGAGCAACTGCCAAAATTAATTGAAAAAAAATTAATCAATAAAAGCTGACCTCTAAGAATTATTTGTTTTTTTGGGTTCAAACAAGGCTACACCTAGTGTTGGTATTCGGACTATATCGTATTATTTGATTAGTAAGCAAATAGCCTTGCCTTTGAAAGCTATAACCTTGTTCTTAGCCAAGATTATCATTTATGAAAATAATATTTGATGGTACTAAAAAGTTGTTTTTGAATAGATAAAATGTTAATTTTGCATTGAATGTGTGATTGTTTTGAACATTTTTATTTGGAGATTATATATTTCTTGTTAAAAGAATAATTGATTGCAAAAAAGAGTTTCATATATTCATATTCTTAAAATAAAGAATTAGTTTTGTCTACATATTATAAATAAAAAAAATGTCATCAATACAAGAATTAAAAGCACTCAGTACCCAAGTTAGACGAGACATACTAAGAATGGTACATGCTGTAAACAGTGGTCATCCAGGTGGTTCATTAGGTTGTACAGACTTTTTGGTAGCCCTTTATGGAGAAATAATGAACTACAGTGAAGATTTTACAATGGATGGTGCAAATGAAGATTTGTTTTTCTTATCTAACGGACACATTTCACCTGTATATTATAGTGTTTTGGCTAGACATGGTTTTTTTCCTGTAGATGAATTAAAAACATTCAGAAAATTAAATTCTCGTTTACAAGGACATCCTACCACACATGATGGACTACCTGGCGTCCGTATAGCCTCTGGCTCATTAGGTCAAGGTATGTCTGTGGCTATTGGTGCAACATTGAGTAAAAAATTAAATAAAGACATTAATCTCGTTTATAGCTTACATGGTGATGGCGAACTACAAGAGGGTCAAGTATGGGAGGCGATGATGTATGCTGCTCACAACAAGGTAGACAATTTAATCTCAACCATTGATTATAATGGTCGTCAGATAGATGGTGATACGAAAGATGTATTGTCGTTAGGCAATTTAAATGCGAAAATTATAGCCTTTGGCTGGGAAGTTTTGGAAGAAAAAGAAGGTAATGATATAGAGAAAGTAATAACTATATTAAATAAGGCTAAATCATTAACTGGAAAAGGGAAACCCGTTGCTATAATTTTACACACAGAAATGGGTGCTGGTGTAGACTATATGATGGGTAGCCATGCATGGCATGGGAAAGCACCAAATCATGAGCAACTAGAAAGAGCATTTGACCAATTACAAACCACCTTACAAGATTACTAATTCTAACCTATTGTTTATTTTTATTTCAATGAAATTAAAACGATTTACATTATTTATATTGTTTATTTGCAGTGTCTGTTTTTCACAAACAGATAATATTTCGTTTGAAAATAAAATAACCTACACCACTTCTAACGCAGAAGCAAGTTTATTAATAACGCCAAATTATGACTATCAATTAATAGAAAAGTCTACTGATAAAGGAACTTTTTCTATGCATTATACTTATAATAATGAGCTATATAAAATTCAAGGACCATTACTAAACGGTAAGTACGTAGATTTTAAGAATCAAACCAAAGAATACTTTAACCCAGTCACCCTAGTAAAAAAAGATAGAAGACCCCTTATAGATGTAAAAAGTCTAGTAGAATTACCCGATGATCAAGAAAAAATTGGAGATTATACGTGTAAAATACACAGAGGAGTAGCCACCGTTGAGGGAAACGACTATGATATATATGTATATGTAACAAAAAACCCTGAAATTGATTTTACAAAAATAAAAAGGACATTTGAAACGGTATTTGGCATCATATTACCAAAAACCTTCGGTAGTGATTTTATTACAAAAATACATTTACAATCCAAGAAAATTAGTTTAGATGTTTGTACTATAAAAGAAATAAAACCTATTACTTTAATCTATGGTATATCTAAACAACGAATAGATTTATTAATTAATTCAGCTATAAACTCTGCACCTCAAGCAAAAAAAGGCAATGGATTACCTAATATGCCACTGTCACCAGTAGCTGAATTGACCTTGCCAAAAAATAGACCAAGCTACTGCTCTGAGTTAAACATTCCTCTAAAAGATCAAGTGGTAATAGATAAGTTAAACGATTTTTTAGACAGTATGTGTGATTATTTTGATAAAATTGGTTATCAAAATAATCAAGATTATACAGATTATTATGATAAAGAATTGACAAATTATATAACAAAAATATATGCCGACAAATTTTTGTCAGATTTTCAGTCTCGAAAATTAGAAAAAGAATTATTGATGCTAAATAGTTTAAAAAAGAAATAAAAAAATGAAATTTCCTTACACAGAAAAAAAAGATACACGCTCTGGTTTTGGTGCAGGACTTACAGAACTAGGTCGTACTAACCCAAATGTAGTAGCACTTTGTGCTGATTTGATTGGTTCATTAAAGATGGATGAATTTATCAAAGAAAACCCTGAACGTTTTTTTTCTAAATAGGTATAGCCGAAGCAAATATGATGGGAATAGCTGTGGAATGACTATTGGGGGTAAAATACCATTTACTGGTACATTTGCTAATTTTTCTACAGGTAGGGTTTATGACCAAATCCGTCAATCTATTGCTTATTCTGGTAAAAATGTTAAAATTTGTGCTTCACACGCAGGAGTTACTCTTGGCGAAGATGGTGCAACGCACCAAATATTAGAAGACATTGGTTTGATGAAATGTTACCACATATGGTAGTTATCAATCCATGTGATTATAACCAAACGAAAGCTGCAACCATTGCTATTGCAGATTATGAAGTACCTGTTTATTTAAGGTTTGGAAGGCCTGTAATGCCCGTTTTTACCCCTGCTGATAAGAAATTTGAAATTGGCAAAGGTATCATGATGCAAGAAGGTGCAGACGTAACCATTGTAGCTACAGGGCATTTGGTATGGGAAGCAATACAAGCATTAGATATTTTAGAAAAAGAAGGAGTTAGTGTAGAGCTAATTAATATTCATACCATAAAACCATTGGATGAAGAAATTATATTAAAATCCATTGCCAAAACAAAATGTATTGTAACTGCAGAAGAACACAATGTATATGGTGGTTTAGGCGAATCGGTGGCTCGTTTGTTAACGCTTAATAATCCTACTCCACAGGAATTTGTTGCCGTAAATGATTCTTTTGGTGAAAGTGCTACACCTGCTGAGTTAATGACAAAATATGGATTAGATGCCAATGCCGTAGTTGACAAAGTAAGAAAGGTATTGAAAAGGAAAAACGCTTAATATAAGCATAAAATGGATAATAAAAACCGTTGTACTTGGGTATCTTCAGACCAAATTTATATTGATTATCATGATAAAGAATGGGTGTGCCCGTTTTAGATGATGAGCGTCAATTTGAATTTTTATTATTAGAAACCTTCCAAGTTGGTTTGAGTTGGCTTATTGTTTTGAAAAAAAGACAAAACTTCAAAGCAGCATTTGACAACTTTGATTACCATAAAATAGCTAATTATAGCCAAGAGAAAATAGATCAGTTAATTGGTAATGAAGGTATTATTCGCAACAAATTAAAAATTAATGCCACCATAAGTAATGCCAAATCTTTTATATTAATTCAACAAGAATTTGGGAGCTTCAGTAAATACCTTTGGGCTTTTTTTGACAACAAACCTTTGGTCAACCATTGGGATAGTCATAATAAGCTACCCTCAAAGACTGAATTATCAGACAAAAATAAGTAAAGATTTGAAAAAAAGAGGATTTAAATTTGTTGGCTCTACTGTTATTTATGCACATTTACAGGCGACTGGACTTATAAATGATCACCTAACTACATGTTTTAGATACAATGAGTTATAAATTAATTTCATTTTTTTGTTTACTATGTTTATTTTTTTCTTGTGTGAAACAAAGGCAAGCTCAAAATCCTGTAGAGTATACTCGTGATGAATTTGTTGAAATGTCTAAGGTTAGATCTAAAAAACTTTATGAAAAAACATACAAAGGAAATAGAACAATATATAAAAAAATAATTTGATAAAATTTCAACCAACAGCTTCTGGTTTTTGGGTGGGATTTCCAAACAACAACTTTAATTATACAGACACAAAAGATATTGAAAATATAAAAATAACTTATGCTTATGAAGTTACAGATTTAGATGATAATATTATCTATTCTTTTGAAGAAATTGGTATAAAAAAAATTATTTTAGGTAAAGAGAATATTATAAGAGGTTTACAATACGCATTAGAGACTATACCTAAAAAACAAGAGTCTTTACTTATATTACCATCATTTTTAGCCTATGGAAACTACGGTGATAGTAAAAAAATAGGCAATGACGAACCTTTAGTTATACGTTTAAAAATTTTAGAAAAACAAAAACCTTGATAAAATAAAATTACATAAAAATATCTATATAAAAATGAAAAAAACAATTACTTTATTCACAATATTTTCTTTTTTTTGGAGCTGTCAAACATTAAAATTACCTAAAACTATGAGCAAAGAACAGTATAGCCATCTAGAGGATGGGTTGTATGCACAAATGGAAACCTCAAAAGGAGCTATGACCATTAAATTTTACCAAGAAGAATCGCCTATTGCAGTTGCCAATTTTATTGGTTTATCGGAAGGCACGCTTGAAAATAAAGCATTTCCAAAAGGAAAACCTTATTATGATGGTTTAATTTTTCATCGTGTAATCAATGATTTTATGTTACAGGGCGGAGATCCACAGGGCAATGGATCTGGCGGTATGATTTATCAATTTGTAAATGAAAATTCACCTAAGGCTAAACACAGTAAAAAAGGTATTTTAGCTATGGCAAACTCTGGACCAGACACCAACGGTAGTCAATTTTACATCACACACAAAGCTACTCCATTTTTAGACGGTGGATATTCTGTTTTTGGAGAGGTTATAGAAGGGTTGACGGTAATAGACACCATTGCTACCACTAAGACATCTAGTGATAGGACTTTAATCCCTATAACAATAGATAAAATAACCATCATAAAAAAAGGGCGTAACTTTGGGAATTATGATGCACCAAAAGCCTTTGAGGTGGCAAAAGCAGGTCATGAAGATAGAAAATTAAAAATAATAAAAGAAGCAAAAGAAATGGAAGAAGCAAAATTAAAAGACTTTATAGTAGGTACAACAGAAACTGAATCTGGTTTACGATACAAAATAACACATGAAGGTACAGGTTTGCAAGCAAAAACAGGAAACACTGTCGCAGTACACTATACGGGTAAATTATTAGACGGTACTGTTTTTGACTCATCTCACACTAGGAATGAACCTATTAGCTTCCCCTTAGGTCAAGGAAGGGTTATAAAGGGTTGGGATGAAGGGATTAGCTTAATGAAAATTGGGGACAAAGCTCAGTTAATTATTCCACCAACTTTAGGTTACGGAGCACAAGGTGCTGGTGGCGTAATACCCCCAAATGCTACACTTATATTTGATGTAGAGCTGGTCAACGCAAAATAATAACTAAAAATTTACTAAACAAATATCTATGGGTGAGATAAATTGGATTTATTTCACCTATTTTATATCCATCATAAAAAAAATATTTTGCAACTATCTGTTTTTATCAATTTGATATTTAAAAAAAGTAACTCATAAAAAACGATTATAAATCATTAATTTTGCTTTTACCTTTTTTTTTAAGTGAAATAATTTAGCGTGTATAAAAAAATATTACAGCAAACTGCAGTTTACGGTCTGAGCAATGTATTGGTTAGAGTTTTTCCATTCTTCCTTACACCTATTCTTACCCATATTTTTGGTGCGGCGACTTATGCCCCATTTGTAGATTTTTATTCCATGACTGGTATTATTAGTGTATTTCTTACGCATGGTATGGAAACTTCTGTTTTTAATTTTATTATTAAAGAGAAAGATAAAAATTTAGTTTACTCAACCACCTTTATTAGTATATTAATTATTAGTCTACTATTACTTATTTTTGGTTTAATATTTAGACAGACCCTTGCTAACTGGTTTCAACAAACAACAATGAGTATGTTTGTTGCATGGTTTTTAATCATTTTAAGTATCGATGCTATTGCGGCTGTGCCTTTTGTAAAGTTACGTGTCGAGCAAAAAGCTTTGAAATTTGCAGGATTAAAGATTTTAAACGGTGTATTAAACTTTATTCTAACACTATTATTCTTAATCATCATACCCAAAATAATAGCTAATAATTATTATGGTAGTGGTTTGTTAGGCTTTCTATACAATGAAAAAATAGGTATTGGTTACACATTTTTAGCAAATTTATTAGCCAGTTTATTTACATTTTTGTTTTTAATTCCTGATATTATTTCTATAGGTTTTAAATTTTCTATAAATCTTTGGTATAAAATGCTACCCTATGCTTTACCCATAATGATTGCTGGGTTTGGAGGCGTTATAAATGAAAGCTTAGACCGTCAGTTTTTAAAATATCTATTACCGAAAGATGTTGCCGCAACACAAATAGGTATTTATGGTGCGGTATACAAAATAGCAACTTTTTTAATTCTTTTCAGACAGTACTATCTTTTAGGCATAGAACCCTTCTTCTTCGCCAATGCAGGAGATAAAAATGCACCAAAAACGTATGCTAAGTTAATGACTTATTTTATCATGGCTAATACCATTATTTTATTAGGCTTAGTCGCCAATATGGGTCTACTTAAATACTATTTAGGTAGACCTGAATATTGGATTGGGTTAGATGTTGTGCCTATTATATTAATAGCTTCTGTTTTTTTAGGAATTTATTTAAATCTTTCTATTTGGTATAAGCTAACCAACAAAACATATATAGGAGCTATTATTTCTATTGTAGGAGCATTAATAACGGTGATTATTAATTTCCTATTTATCCCTCGTTTTGGTTATTGGGCATCCACTTGGGCAACACTAATTTCCTATACCGCAATGATGTGGATTTCTTATTATTTTGGGAAAAAAAATTACCCTGTACCATACAATATGCGTAAAATTTATTTATACTTAGGCGTTAGTATAAGTTTTAGTATTTTTAGCTACTATATATTTAAAAGCAACATAATCGTTGGAAATTTACTATTTATTCTTTATCTTGCGATGCTTCTTTCTATAGAAAAAGAAAATTTAAAATCAATTTTTAGAAAATAAATATAAAATATTATGACGCTTAATGTTATAAATAAATCTAAACATCCATTACCTGAACATAAAACATTGTTATCCGCAGGTGTAGATTTATGTGCTAATTTATTTAATGCAATTATCTTAAAACCAATGGAGAGAAGTCTAATCCCAACTGGTTTGTATATAGAAATACCTGCTGGTTATGAGGGACAAATAAGACCTAGAAGTGGCTTAGCATTAAAAAACGGAATTACATGTTTAAACTCACCTGGAACCATAGACGCAGATTACCGTGGAGAGATTGGCGTGATTCTTGTAAACCTATCTACTGAAGATTTTATAATTAATGATGGTGAAAGAATAGCACAGCTGATAATAGCAAAGCATCAAACCATTAATTGGCAATTGGTAGAAGAACTAGAAGACTCAACAAGAGGTAATAAAGGGTTTGGAAGCACTGGATTATAGGTTAAATAAAAAAATAAGAATAAATTGCTAAAAACAATTATACTATGAAAATAATTATTCCAATGGCTGGAAGAGGTTCACGCCTTCGTCCACATACACTTACTGTGCCTAAGCCATTAATCCCTATTGCTGGAAAGCCTATCGTACAAAGGTTAGCCGAAGATATTACAAAAATTTGTGCTGAAAAAATAGACGAAATAGCCTTTATAATTGGTGATTTTGGGAAAGATATAGAACAAAATTTGTTAGAAATAGCAAAAAGCCTTGGTGCAAAAGGCACAATTTACCACCAAGAAATACCCTTAGGTACCGCACATGCTATTAATTGTGCTAAAGATTCAATAACAGGACCTGTCATTGTAGCTTTTGCGGATACTTTATTTACCGCAGATTTTCATTTAGATACTTCATCCGATGGAGTGGTTTGGGTAAAACAGGTAGAGGACCCATCGGTAGCTGGGGTTGTAAAACTTAACAAAGATAATATAATAACCGATTTTGTAGAAAAGCCTAAAGAATTTGTTTCAGATTTAGCAATTATAGGTATTTACTATTTTAAAGATGGAGAAAATCTTAAAAAAGAAATAGATTATGTTATATCTAATAATATAAAAAAGGAGGTGAATATCAACTGACGGATGTACTAGAAAACATGCGTGCAAAAGGAGCAAAATTCACCCTTGGGAAGGTAGATAATTGGATGGATTGTGGCAACAAAACGGCAACCGTAGAGACCAATTCTAGTGTATTGGAATTAGAAAAAAATCTAAACAACACCCATACAACAGCTAAAATAAGGAATAGTTTAATTATTTCGCCCTGTTACATTGGTGAGAATGTTGTTATAGAAAATTCTAAAATAGAACATTATGTGTCCTTAGGAAAGGATACTGTGGTAATAAACAGCAATATAGAGAATTCATTGATACAAGAGAATACAAAAATAAATCATGGAAATTTATCAAATTCTATGATTGGTAACAATGCTCAATATTATGGAGTGTCTAGAAATATTAGTTTAGGTGATTTTTCAATTTTAGATTTTAGTTCTAGATGAGAAAAAGTATATTTAAATTATTAATATTAATTAACCTACACTTTTTTATAATCTGTAGCGCACAAATAGAGTCAAATAATCCTGTATTAGTAATTGAGCAAGCACAAAATATTGATTCTTTAAATTTTAAAGAAGAATTTTTTAAGCCACACCCAAACAATGACTTAAAATTCAAACAAATCAGTATAAAGTCAAAAATAAATGTAGTAAAAGAAGATACAAAACTACCCGAAGCTAATTTATATATATATATAGAAAACAATGATTTTATTTCGGCAAATGTATCATTTTTAGGCTTTCCACTAGGTAAAGCTTATATAGACCAACAGGGTGTAAAAATGTATGAAAAAATGAATAGAACCTACATTGATGATGATTTTGCTTACTTTAATGAATTACTAAAAGTAAATTTTATTGACTATAATAAATTACAAAACATTATTTTTGGTCGTATTTATGAACCCTTAACGGATGAAGATTTTGACGTAACTATGGTAGATAAAAAATATATTGTTACTTATAAAAAAAATAAAGAATTAGCGGCAAACCCAAAAGAGGGTTTTTATATGCAAACCTATAATTTTGATGAAAATTATATTTTAATTTCTGCAGAAATTGAAAATCCAGCTAAAAAATCAAAAATACTAATTGCTTACGATGAATGGGTAAAGGTTAGCGATGATTTATACCCAACAGTTGTAGACATACAATCATTCGGGCAGAATAATGGAAAGGTTAGATTACAGTACACATCATTTAATTTTAATAAAAAAGAAATAGCATTTGAAATACCTAAAGGTTATACAAAAAAAGTTATAAAATGAGACAATTATTTTTTTTGTTTTTTTTAATTGTTTCGTTAGATGCTTATTCTCAACAAACAAAAGATAAAATACAAGCACAAAACAAAAAATTACAATCAGAAATAAAACGCTTAAATAGTGATTTAGAAAATACCCGTAGCGAGGCTAAAAACTCTATCTTATACCTTCAAAATATTAATACAAAATTAGATACCCGGGAGAAGTTAGTTAATAATATAGCTAAGGAAACAAGGATAATTGATGATGATATTTACTCAAAACAAATCCAAATTAATGGATTAAATAGGGAATTGGAAGGATTAAAGGATGAATATTCCGACATTTTAGTTAAGTCTTATAAAAACAAATCCGCACAAAATAAGTTAATTTTCATCTTATCATCGGCTAATTTTGCACAGGCATATAGACGTGTGAAGTATTTAGAAATGTATGCCAATTATAAAGTTCAACAAGCAGATAAGATAATACAAAAGAATAATTCCATTCAAACGGCTAGAGCTCAAAAAGAAAAATCTAAAGCAGAAAAAGAAATTGTATTAGCAAAAGAGCAAAGTGAAAAAGAAATACTAGATGGTGACCGTTTACAACAACAGGAGGTCGTGAATACATTTAAAAAGAATGAGAAAAAAATTGTAGCCGAAATTAATACAAAACAAGTTGAACGAAAAAGATTAGATGCTCAATTAGAAAACATAATAAAAGAAGAAATAAAAATAGCAAAAGCTAAGGCGGAAGAGGAAAAAAAATTAAGACTAATTGCTGAAAAAAAGAAAAGAAGAAGAGGCCGCGGAAAGAAAGAAACAAGAAGCAATAGCTAGAGAAGAAGAACGTATAGCTATGATTAATGCTAAAAAAGACGCACTTAATAACAAAACCACGCCTAATGTAGCTATAAAAAAAGAGGTAAATAAAGTTGAAACACCATTAAAAGTTAAGAAAATTTTAACCAAAGAACCTTTAAAAGATTTTTCTATAACAAATGAGGCGGATTTAATTTCAGAAAATTTTGTAGCCAATAAAGGTAAGCTACCTTGGCCATTAGAAAAAGGAAATATTGTGGGTACATTTGGTAAAACGGAACATCCAGCTTTAAAAGGTATTTTTATAGAAAATAGTGGCGTAGAAATAGCTACGGCTCAGGGATCTAATGCTAGAGCTATTTTTGGTGGTGTTGTTTCACGTATTTACTCTATATCTGGGGGTAATAAAGCTGTGTTAATACAACATGGCGATTATTATACCGTTTATAACAACATTGATATTTTATATATAAAACAAGGTGAAACGGTTGCACTAAAACAAAACATAGTACGTATTTATACCCAGCCAGATGGTAATACAACCTTAAATTTTCAAGTTTGGAAGGGTACAGTCAAACAAAACCCAGCTAGTTGGATTAATATGTAATTTTTTAGTTTTATATTTGTAATCAAATTTAAATTAATACGTTATGTTATCTACAATATTTTTAGGCGTTTTTGGGTCTCAAGAAATAATTCTTATTGTTGTTGCTCTTTTGTTATTATTTGGTGGCAAAAAAATACCAGAATTAATGCGTGGTCTAGGTAGTGGAATTAAAGAATTTAAAGATGCTAGTAAAGATAACTCCCCTACAGATAAAGATAAAAAAGATTAATACTCTTTTTATCTTAACATACATTTGTATAATTATTAGCTTATTTTAAACGACCGATAACAGCTAAAATAACTAAATTAGCTAATATATGACGTTATCTAAAAATCTGCTAATTTTCATTAGCTTAAATATTTTTGTATCTAATTTTGTGTATTCTCAAAAAGAAACTAAGCTACTTCCTATTGACAATACTGTAACATCTTCAGATGAAGATGAATCTTGGATGAATGAATTTAATTCAAATCCCCTTTTTGAAGATAACAAAACATCTAATCTAGAATTAATTAAAGAGGTATCCGTTGATGATTTATCTAGGCGTATGAAGGCTTTAGATCAAAAAACAATCATGGACTTGAGCTACAATACTGTAGTACATGGATATGTAGAAAAATACTTACGAATGGGCAAATATTTTGGCAAAGTAATAGGATTAGCCGAATTTTATTTCCCTCTTTTTGAAGAAAAATTAAAAAAATACAACTCTCCTATTGAATTAAAATATTTAGCGGTAGTAGAATCCAGCCTTAATCCTAAAGCAACCTCTAAAGTTGGTGCTAAGGGTTTATGGCAGTTTATGTATGAAACAGGTAAGATATATGGTTTAGAAAATAATTCTTATATCGATGACCGTTATGACCCTATAAAATCAACAGAAGCAGCCGCTCAATACTTAAAATATCTTTTTGATAATACTGGTGATTGGAATTTGGCATTGGCAGGGTATAATTGCGGTTTGGGTAATGTTGCAAGGGCTGTAAAAAAATCTGGCGGTGCTAAAAGCTATTGGGAAGTAAGAAACTATATGCCTAGAGAAACTCAAGGTTATATACCCTCTTTTGTGGCACTTAACTACGTACTTAATTATTATCATCAACAAAATATAAAAGCTGAAAGATTAAAGTATACCATAAAAGAAACAGACACTGTTTTTGTAAAACATAAATTAAATTTCAGTAAATTAAGCTCTATTTTGAATATACCCATAAATGAGATTCAGTTTCTAAATCCAATGTATAAACAAAATGTAGTACCGCAGATTTTAGGAAAATCTTACTATATCAGGTTACCAAAATTAAAAATAATAGAATTTAAAACCAATGAATCTTTAATTTATTCTAATGCCAAATCAACACCTATTATAGTTCCCACTACTACAATACCTATATTAGAAAAGCCTTTAATGATAGAAAAACCAATCATTGAGTCAAAAAATGACACAAAACCACTAGACAGATCTACACCTATTGTTGTAACCAATACAGAAACTACACATATAGTTGAAAAATATGATAACCTTTTTCAAATAGCTGAAAAACACCATATAACTGTAAGTAAATTAATGAAAATAAATAGATTGACAAATGGGACTGTTTATATTGGTCAAGTATTAAAATTAACTGAATAATGTTTTAATACACTTTTATATACCAATGATAGATCAAAAAATACTAGATTATACGCAGGAATATTCTAGCCAAGAACCTCAATTATTAGCACAACTACGTAGAGAAACTTACCAAAAAACTACCCATCCACACATGTTGTCTGGTATCTACCAAGGACGTTTGCTAAGCATGATTTCAAAATTAATTCAACCTAAAGTAATTTTAGAATTAGGCACTTTTACAGGCTATTCAGCCCTTTGTTTAGCTGAAGGCTTAGCTAGCGATGGAAAACTATACACTGTAGATATTAATGATGAATTGCAATATTTATCAAACAAATACTTTCAGTTGTCTACTTATAAAAATAAAATTAAATCTATCAATGGCAATGGACTAGAGGTTATAGAGGGCTTTTCTGAATCCATAGATTTAGTTTTTTTAGATGCCGATAAAAAAAATTATCCAAAATATTTAAATGCTTTAGTAGATAAACTTAGCACAGGAGGTGTAATAATAGCAGACAATGTACTATGGTATGGTAAAGTTGCTGATATTGTCCCTGAAAATGATATAGATACTATAGCCTTACAGCAATTTAACATACAAGTTTTCCAGAATCATCAACTAGAAGTTATAATTTTACCTATCAGAGACGGACTAAGTTTGATTAGAAAAAAATGAATCACAAAAAATGACTGAAGAAATAACACAAAATAGAATACAAGGAATAACGCAGGTCAGTGTAGCCCCCTTACGCAAAGAGCCTTCGGATGCTAGCGAGATGGTATCACAATTACTATTTGGCGAAAGGGTATTGATTTTAGAAGAACAAAAATCATGGCTAAAAGTAAAAGCCATTTTTGATGATTATGAGGGATGGGTGAATCCTAAACAAATAGCTAAAACCATTTTTGACCCTTATTTCTGTGTGCCCCTAAATAATTTCATAACAAAGCCTATTGATTTTATCACCCATAAACAGCAAAAAATAATGCTGAGCATCGGAGCAGAATTACCCAACATAAAAGATGGAAATTTAATTATTGGGAGAAAAAAATTTTTATACCTAGAAAACACAACCAATAAACAAACAGTAGATATTGTAACCATTGCTTTACAATACCTAAATACACCATATCTATGGGGCGGAAAATCTATTTTGGTATAGATTGCTCAGGATTTACACAACAGGTTTATAAGATTTGTAATAAAAAACTACCACGTGATGCTTATCAACAAGCGACTATTGGCAATGTGCTAGGGTTTGTGGAAGAAGCCACACCTGGTGATTTAGCTTTTTTTGATAATGCCGATGGACTTATCATTCATGTAGGAATATTACTAGGTGAAAACAAAATCATTCATGCACATGGTCTGGTTAGGATAGATCCCATAGACTCTACAGGTATTTTTAATACCGATAGTCAAGAGTACTCACACAAATTAAGATTGATAAAAAGGATATAATGTAAATTTATTTTATACTCATTTTTATACCAAAAAAATTAATACTAACCTTTAATAATCATAACTTTTACCCCAACGTTCTTTCAAGAAAGCTCTGGTAGCATTTTCACGTTGGTTATTACCTGGATTATATAAGATTTTCCCTACCAAGTGAGTTGGTAAAAACTGTTCTAATACAAAATTATTGCCATAATTATGGGCGTACTTATAACCCTTTCCATAATCTAGGCTTTTCATTAATTTTGTAGGTGCGTTACGCAAATGCAATGGTATGGGAAGATTTCCTGTCTCCTTTACCAGATTAATTCCATCATTTATAGCTAGATAGTTTAATTTTTTGGGGGAATTTTCCCAAAAAGTTTGGGTAAGGATAATGCTACTCAGGATAACCAATTTTCTACGCGTAAATGGTGTTTGCCCTCACCTCTGAGGGTTGGCTTCCAAATTTCCCCCTTCCCATATTGCATCGTCACAAAAACTTTCATCTTCCCCCCACATTCTTAGAAATCCACCATTGGTCTGAAACATAGATTTTTTGCTGAAAAATATCATAATTCCCCTTTTTACCTTTAATTTATTTTTATTTTTTAAACATTCAGTTACATCTTTATCAGTTTTGACTAACCATGCTCCCAAAAATTTTTAACCCCCAACCAAACCCCAAAATTTTCGTGCATACCACCAGAAAAAAAAATCAAAACATTGGGTTTTTTAAATTTAAAAATTTTTTTATTTCAATAATCGGTAAAATTGCTTTTTAGCAATTTTCCAAAATCTTTATTTAAAATTAAAAAATGGGGCTGAAACAGGAACAATGCGGAACCCCCAAAAATAGGGTTTTTTGTTGCCCCTTTAAAAATTTTTGACAAACCGCTTTTTTTAAAAAAAAAAAAAAACTT
>JAHFWI010000254.1:0-13917 GCA_028554975.1 Himalopsyche kuldschensis
AAGAATGAAGCGAGATTGATTCTAACATTTTAAATTATGAATTACAAAACGGATATCGGGCTTATTTTCCTTCTAAAGGAAACAAGGAAGGGGTGATAGAATCGGAACATCAAAGCGTAATACAGTCATTTTGTATAAATCAACTAATTAATGATAGGTCGGATAAAATCCAAGATTTATTTTAGATATTCCTATGTTATTATCTGGTCATTAGTATTTTCAAAAATCCCTTTAATTATAACAAACCCACTTAATTCATTGAAACTTGTTGATATAAATTTTTTACTGATTTACATTTTAATAGCAATTTAACTAAGTGATCTATTTTTGTAGATAAACGATTTAAACTGTTTACTACGCGTCAGTTCAAGTACATCCGTGCACTCGGAATGCCCGGAAATGCCGAAAGGCGAAACCCGGGTCGTTACCGACAAAACTCATGGAAAAGTACAAAATTCAAACAATTCAAACTATGTAATTGTTCTACATTATAAAATACAAATGAATTGTCTTACCTGGAGAGGTCAATGAATAGAGTTGAATATGTTTCGATGTCGAAAATCCAGGACTGATACTGAAGAATATATTTGGTAGTGGCACAAGCACGTCCGTGTATAGGATACTGATACCCAACACTAAATTATGTTTCATATTTATACTCAATAATTATCTTTGATTTTTGCGTAAACTGTATCTTGTGATCAATCTAGATACAATTATCGCCAACACAAACAATGCAAATTCTACACTTTTGTTATAATCAGTTATGACAGTAGCAATTAATTAATCACTGTAAGATTGTGGCAATACGCATAGGTGGATCCACGGTTGGGCCTATGGGGCCATGCCCCCCCCCCCTGAGGACAATTTATTCCATTCAAAATTTTATAAGATTAATTTTCAAATGGTTTTTATTTAAATAAATATGTTGCAGTTCTCTTTTTTTCCACGACCCTTTAGTTTAACAAGTACAGTTAGGGCTAAAGAAATCCGCGCACCCTTCACAATTCCATTCATTTGCAAATAATATTTCCTCGAAATCTTTACCGATTTCCATTTTTGTTTCTTCCGATTGTAAAGAAAACGAATAGTCATATTTTGCCAACCTTAATATGGCCTGGCTGCTTCTAAACTTAAAATCATCAGAGTATATGACTCGTCTCCAATCCTCCAAAGTCCAATTTTTGTGCACTTTCGTCCGTTATTACCTCCATTTTTATATTTTTACAGTGGGAACTGTTTTTTTAGGCGCCGAGCGGGAAATCCATGTGCCACGATTCTATTACGGACATTTCGCATCGATCGTGTGAAATCACTAGTCGACTCAAGCTCAGTATGGAAAACTGTAGCAGTTTTGAAGTGCTTTTTACATCTGCATCTGCAACAAAACGAAGAACCGTTAATATTACCTGATCCACGTGTATGCAATGGTAAAATATTGTGTATATTTTTTTAAATAAGTAAATAAAATTTGGAAAGAGAGGTTCATAAGCGACGAACGAGTATTACTCGAGAATATTTCAAAATACTCGAGTATCGAGTACATGAAAAATGGACGAGTATACTCGAGTATCGAGTACTCGATACTCGAATTAGAGTCTCTAGAGTACACATCACGGGAGATGGCAACCCGCGTAATGAGCTCGCGATCCGATTAGGGATAGCTGGAGCAACATTTAATTCAATGCGGAAAGTCTGGGACTCACGGCTGTACTCGGCCAGAACCGAGTGCCACTTATTCAACGCATGCATACTGACTGTGCTGCTTTACATGGCACATCACAAAGGCACAGGGTAACCGTATACTGTGCTTCGAAAACAGATGCCTGCGGCGAATATTAGGAGTACGGTGGTTTGACTTTGTCGGGGACACGGAGGTAAGAGAGCGGACAAACCAGCCCCTTATTACGTTCAAAATTAAAAGGCGACGATGGACCTGGCTTGGACATGTGCTGCGGATGCCCCAGGGGAGCCTGAATCCTGCCTGTCTCTTCTATCAACCTGATGGATCCCGACGCCGCGGAAGGCCTCTGATGACCATCCATAGGATGTACTCAGGGGAGCTAAGGGACGCCGGAATGACCTGGGAAGATGCGAGGAGGTTGGTGGGAGACAAAGAATCTTAGAGGCACCTGTTGGCACATTACATGACACTTTTGGATTTTTTTTTTTTATTATACGACCCATTACTGTCTGGTTAATAGCTCTCCGTGTTTTTTTATTCAATTCCTCACAAGCTTATGGCTCAAAAACGTCCTTGAAATAAAATATATTTGTTGAGTCAAAAAGTTTCCTATAATGAAATATAACGACTGAAACGAACTAAGTATTTTTGCAAAATATGTTTTATTGTCTACTCTGCGTCTAAATATTTGAATTAGGACACTAAAAGTTATTTCGGTAAAAATATGAATGGATTTCTCAATGTCATGTTGGGGATGAATGGGGCACATTGCATAATGTTTTTTGAAAGATTTATACTGAACCCTATTTTCAAAAATACACGAATCATAAAAATCAAATTACCGGGAATGTTTTGAGGTATTGATTTCCATTGTATTTTTAAACATTTAGCGATGTCTTTACACAGTCCATATGATGTGACCATTCCCATGTTATATACATAAGAATTATATTATAGTTTGAAAATATCGGTCGAAATGAGTACAACCTATGTGATATCTCCGCGAATGCATTTGTAATTATTTCGTATTTCTACGTAAAATCGTTTTACATACGTGCTATTATAGTAATGGTAAAATTTGTGGAAAAAGAGTTTAAATTTACGTGTTTTGTGAAGTAATAGATATTACAATCAAAATAAAACAAAATACAAAGAAGTTGAAAAGACCCGAAAATGGATCGACAGTGAAGGAAATAATAAAAAATTTTGCTCTGACAATAATACCATTATTACCAAGTGAGAAATATATGCTAAGAAATGTGCTACATTTTTTCAAACGATATCATCGCTTCTGAATCATTGTCGAGGTTTATGACATCAAATATACATACATGGACAACTTTTACAATAGTTATATAATGGAGTATAGTTAGTAGTAGAGACTCCAATTCGAGTATCGAGTACTCGATACTCGAGTATACTCGTCCATTTTTCAAGTGCTCGATACTCGGGTATATTGAATAATACTCGAGTAAATACTCGATCCTAGCTTTAAAACATCTCTATCCAAATTTTATTTACAAAAAATATATACATAGGCGTAAGAAACCTAGAATGTGTCTCGAAGACGTTTGGAACTTTACAAAGCGTGATCGTCGCGTGTTCGACAAGGGGCACTGGCGAAAGGGGCGAGGAGGCCTGGCGGAAGGGAAAAGGATGGAGACATGTTTGTCAAAATAAAAGCACAGCCGCGTAAATTCGTTCTCTGAATGAACAATTTTATTACCATAAAAACACATTACAAATCTGTCACACAAATGTGCTTGAACATTTGCAATAAAAACACAAACTCTTAATGGAAACATATTTTTAATTATAAGAAATAACAAAATATCGGGATCTTTACTAAAATACTAACTAGATTATATTCATTCTGTGAATTTGTGAACATTCCAAGAAATTATATTTAACTGACGCAGTTTCATCATATTCAATGAAAATATTTTTTAACACAATTTAATGGCGCCGTATCATGATTAAAATTTGTTATATTATTAGTAGGTATTCCTTAAAAAATATGGTGACCACAACATTCATCATCCTCCATATCTTTGGCATCCGAAATACCCGCAATGTTCTCAAAATCTTTATCGGAATCAGTATCACTATCACTAAACTCTTCAGCAATTTTATTCATTTCTTCCTGTGTCAGATATTGTCTGGCCATTGTGAAAATTTTCCGAATCACAAATAAACAATGTTATGACAGTTAAAAACTTGGCAAAGTTAGATAACGGAATAAGCTTTTTAAAAGTTTGTAGCATGTAAGAACAATGTGCACGTGTACTTCCGCTGTTGTACCGCGATCTCAATCGAATATTGTATGTATTGCACTCTCTGTCTAACTCATAACATTTTTACGACTGTTTCGCTCGGCTAAAATGCAGTGGTTGCTACTCACACATTACTGTTTGTATATTTCTATCTCCCCCTAAATAATAAGTATAATAAATAATAATAATCTTTTTGTAAGATGATTTAAAAAATCATTTTTTATTGAAACTTATACTTCCGCTATATAGATTAAATATAAACACGTGTTACACTTCGTCAGGGACGGCTCGTGTGAAGGAGCAAACGTGCATTAGTCCCCCAAGAATCGAGCTCATGAATTTCAAAATATATATACCAATTTGTTCATTCAAAATTCCAACGATGTATGGTTTCATAAAACGATCTTTCACGCATGCGACCTAAACACACAAATATTATATAAGTAGATTCCCCGAAATAAGCTGATTCCAGATGTTACTCGATGGTGCATTTCTTGGAAATTCTCGAAATGTCCCATTTGGCATAAAAAAAGTAGGTAGAAAACATGACTTTATTTCACACGGCGAAGGCGTATGCAAAAAAAATCTTTTGAAATTTCGACTAACCCGGTGCACTAAGACCCTTTGCACCAAAATGACTTGTGTAAAGAAATTGAGCGAAAACATATAGATTTGTATTCTGTCATTCAGTATTGGCCCAAATTTTGGCAGATGAGGTCCTTTGAAGAACGGAAAAATAAAGATATTTGCGGGTGATTTGTGAAGTGCGTTTGTGACAGTGCATTCTAACCTCATCTGTAGTTTCGACTTGATTCACGCAACACGCAACTATAACATTTTTATTATTATTTTTTCATACTTGTTTTCATTTCATAGACATCTTAATACAAACCCTATTAGCGTATATAATATGAATCTTTGTAAGTTTTTGTTATATGGAAAGGCTTTGTCTATATAAAACTGTTTAATAACTTTAAATACAATATCCTACTATATAATATTCTACAATATAATTTAACTTTATTATTATATATCTACTATATAATATTAACATATATTATAAATAAATATTAACATATATAATAAATTAATATAACAAGTATTATTAATATATGTATTATAGCATTGAATATTATTATATATATTTATTATTTATTAATAATACTAAATAATAATCAATAATGTTTCCTGCAAACTCAGTGTCCTATATCAAAGAAAATCGTCGAGATTTTTCTAAAAGGCTAGAAATAAATGCAGGAGGACGGCCTTTGCCAGTTTTAAATATAGTTCAGAAGTGTACGGCCAAAACTAAAGTAGTCAATCGGTATTTTAATGTAGCAATTTATAAAAAAACTCCATGGCTCTGTGGCTGTACTAGCCTTAATAGAGTTTTTTGTTTTCTCCCTTGCCATGCTAAGTATAGAGAAGCAGTTGGTATCGTCAATGTCGGACTTTAATATCCGTGTTATAGATGTATTTTCAAAATCCAAGAATCGGAGGATGGATTTTTTGCATAAATAGGTTGTTTTATTGCACTCCCTAATATTCTGGTCACCGGCCGCCACTGCACTTCGTTGTCAAACAGAAAGAAAAACAAAGTCTAATAAAGAAGCTTTTGTTTCCGATATTTTATAGCAATAATTTTTCTTTCCTCGTCATTTTACATGTAAAAATGAGGTTAAGTTCATCGCGAGAACATTGTTTCGTTTGTAGAACTTTCTCATGTTTTTTTAAATTTATTGTATCTCCCACTTAGCGCGTTTTGCTAATTGAGCTTTCAGGGGAGCGAATATCGCACTTGGTATACGAAGACGTAAGTAATTATTATTTGGCTTCTTACGTCTACCATCCCATACAATATTTCAGTTGTTGAATTATTCTGCATATGAAATTTATCTCTTAATTGTCTTTCGCCTTCTTCCTTCCCACCATGCGTGCATTATTGAGCTATTGTATTTAAGTAAATATTCACTTATATCTCCGAAGTAAATAGTTACCTATTGTATTTTTCTGTGGTAAAATCGACGTGGCTTTCGAATTATGATTGATTACACAAAGAAGACATGGAAAATATTTTTTTTTTTATTTTTCTACACATGCTCAACTATTTTTTTTACAAATAGCCAAATTTTCAGTTCTCTATATGCCCTATTATATGTATATTTTAAAGATAAAGATCCTATTCAACAAGAGTTGAAAAATGCCATTTCATCGATATCTCATAAACCGAAAACTAAATTCATTAAACATTCTTGTAGTCAAAATTTAAAAGAAGATTTAAAAAAGTTAGATTCTTTTAAGCAGCGGACATATAAATTAGATACACTATTCAATTCATTGCTAACGATAAAACCAACGTCCACAGCTACCGAGAGAGTTTTTTCAACTGCGGGAATAATTAAAACTAAAATTAGAACAAATCTTAAATTTGAAACATTTAATTCTTTGTTATTTTTAAAATATGTGTTTAGTAAAATGAATTAAATGTATCAATGAAATTAAATAAGCTTTTTTATTTATTTATCCCCTATTTATTTCCAAAAATGTGAACTAATAGTATATATTTTGGTACATCTGAAACTACTCGAGTATACTCGAGTACTCGAGTATTTTTCAATTTTACTACTCGATACTCGAGTAGTTGAGATGACGAGTAATTGGAGTCCCTAGTTAGTAGTGATAAATAATATGTGTGTAATTTTTTCTTGCAATGTTTTTATCTTTCTTCACATTTTAGATACAATAAATTTAAATATCAGTTTATTTTTTTACTTACTCACTTATTTACATTACCTAATAAAATAATAATAATATTTAATTTTTTATGAAAACTAATAACAATAAATGAACTCTTTTTGGCTCGTAAAAGTAATAGTTATAATGTTTTTGTGCCATTGTGATGACACGTAAATGTTCCTAATTTTACGACTGATGGTATGTACCCTAATTCTCGGAAGTCTCTCAATAAATATTATATTTTTTGGTTGATTATTATAAACCAACAATATTGTGTAAAAAGATCGCAGAAAACATTTCAAATAATTAGACTTTGCTTTATGTGTTTATGTAATAAAATTAGTAAAAGAAATATTTCTTTTGCTTTCCTTTCAAAAATATGAATAAATCATGTGTTTGCAGCTTTAATATTTTATTTTTTCGGACTTTATTTTATCCAATTTACTCAACTGAAGTTATAAGCATAATTCAAAATGTCGCGCGAAATAATAAAATCGCGAAAAATGTGCGGTGCTGGGTAAAAAGTTTCCTATAAATAATAAAGTATTTTTGTTTATTAGCTCGTCAAAATATGTTTATTGTCTACTCTGCGTCTAAATATTTGAAATAGGACAATAAAAGTAATTTCGGTAAAAAGATGAATGGATTTCTCAATCGCATGTTTGAGGTGAATGGGGCATACTGCGTTAAGTTTTTAAAAAGATTTTTTACTGAACCCTATTTCAAATATACACGAATCATAAAACTCAAATTACCGGGAATGTTTGAGGTATTGATGACAGCCTGCTATCTAGAAATTTCAATTGTATTTATATTTAAACATTAAGGCCGGACTGTACTTGTGGGCACGCCCACCAGGACGCTAATCACATCCTATGGGACTGCCCCCAAATGAATTCCGAACGAGCAGAACTGTTTGCTGTGGTCCGTCCGCACACGGGCCCAATAGGCCACGCTGACTTGATTGCAACTAAGGCTAACTTCTAATTTATTCGGGGATCGACATAATCTCGATTCTTCCCTAGAGTCAATATACTCGTCTAACACGACGGGCTCTCAGTATACGGATTATACACAGGATACTCTGTATCAAAATGATTTCAGTGGTTATTATTTTCTATTTCAAAGCACTTAAGTGCATGGTTCAAAATCAGTCCCGTGCAGATCTGCTCGGGCCATGAATGTGAGGGGTAAATTCCTTTTTCTAAGTCGATAGCGTTGTGAAAGGCGGCTATGAAACATTGGCTGCATATACACAACGGGTGGTGGTGGGAGAAACCAACTTGTATGCAGTATCGTAAATAGTTATGATAAGATAATAACATAGGAATATATCAAATTAAATGAGTTGAAGTGTTTGAATGATTAATAAATGATAACACATTTTTAGTACTTTTTCCACATGAGATTTATTTCATCAGGACCGGTTTCGCTCATGGCAAGCATTATCAACTGATAAGGAATACAATAAAACAGTGATATTTATGCAAAAGTCAAGTATGACAAACAATTGGTAAATCAACTAAGCAAATAAATTAAAACAAATTACAAGAAAAATAGACTAAAAATAAAATGTTCAAGACCTAATAGCAATGCAAAACTAACATAATTGTTATAACATAACCGAGTGTTATTTACCGCTAATTTATTACTATTTTATATGTGCTTATGTTACTTACAAATTTACCTTTTTTTAATTCACGATCTTGATGTACATATTTAGTTTGTTGGTATTAATGAAATAAACCCATAAATAGTCTCCCTCATAAATAAAGTGTTAAATGTAACTATAGTGTTACAGTTTTTGCAAACCTATTTCACCTTTTTGCAAATGAAATACACCCTTTTGTAAATCTATTTCACCCTTCTTAAAAATTGTTTTAAAAAATAAAGAAACAAAATTGAACAATATGTGCCTTTTATGTATGTATGTATAAACTTATATTTCTGTTCATTTAATTGTATGTAATTTACTTAAATATTAGTTAAACTCTTAAACTATTGGGTTTTTGTATTTCTTTACAGATATTTTGTTTTGTTTTTTTTTCTATTTTGTATCATTTTTATTTATTAAAGGAAGGTACAAAAAAGTCATCAAAGTGTGTAAATTTGGTTTGCAAAAGGGTGAAATAGGCGTGCAACACTGGATTGATAAAAAAATAAAAACTAATCTCTCCAATTTGTGTCAAAAAGTTGTCTTTTGATTATCTGTTGATGGATAACATCTTAATATGACATTTTGAAAGAAACGTCGATTCATTACAATTGATAAAAATCTCGCTTATCGAAATATTCTTTTTGAAATGGGAAAATTATCTTATTTTTCTTGGATATGAGGAACTTTACAAAGTCAGCGTTCTATTTTCGTATCGATACATAGCTGATAACTTTAAAATACTTTTGATTATTTTACAAACGAAATTATATTATCATTATTATAAAACCACTTACTTATACTATGATCATTATTATATCATAAAAAAAAAATCAGATGTGGAAAAAGTACTAAAAAATGTGTTATTATTTTTATTATAATGCCTTTCCACCAAGTATTGACAGTGAACACCTTAAAAGTGATTATTATATCACTTAAAATGAACTATTATACTAACATTTATGGTCTCCAATGCAAGTTGGATGCAAACCTTTATCACACTTTATGCAAACATATCTTGACCGTTTCACCATCCTTCTTCCAACGCCTTAATTGCATTTTATTTTGTGGCAGTCTTTTCACTAGTTTACCGGGAGTGGTAGTTGTTTGACTAACTACGTTTGTTTTTTGGGGATCCATTCGTTTTCTATAAAATCAATTACCGAGGAAGTAAATTTTAGCCGTACGAGTCTTTTATTTCCCTCGTAATTTTCTTTATATAGAATATACGCATTTAGCATCATTCGTCGAAAAATATGGAATACTACTTTCTTCTAGTATTTGAGGGTCCGCCTTTCATCCAAATATGTATATAACACCTCCCATATATTGATTGTAAACTTCAACAATTTCAGGCTTGGAAATCTCTTTGGATTTTTTTATTTAATCTTGAAAAAGTCTTTGGCTTTGCGTATGTTGATACTAAAAATACTGGTTTTTTCTGCGATTTTTTCTCTCGGTATCCACAAATAAGGGTCTGATGTGTTTTGAAATATTTTGATTCTCCAATTGAATATTTGTGTTTGAGGAGATTTTTAGGAATAAATTTTCTGTTTTTACGACAAGTACCTGTCAAATACGTGTCTTCTTTCATAAGATCTTCTGCTAAAGGTTATCGCACACCACGTGGTATCCCTTACACAGAAAGTTACCTAACCGCATTAGTGTAAATACAACCGAATAAGATAGTCCTTTTTTTCTATTTTCACCGCTTGTAAATGGATCATTCTTTCCTTTGTAACAAAAAAATTCTAAACAATAGTTTACTACAGAGTCGCATAGCATCCAAAATTTTATCCCCCATCTATGGTGTTTTTTAATTTTTAAATATTGGGATAACACCGTGTGGTTCTTTGTTCCCACTAATGTTTCGTCTACGCTAAGATGTCGGTGGGGTGTGTAGTGATGGCGAAACAAGTGATTGGCGTGATCAACGAGAGTAGCAAACCTCGCACAGGGGGTCTACTTGGAATTTCCTGGTGGAAACAGTTTTCTATTATCCACCAAGTGAAAAAAACGTAAAATAGACTGTCACGACCTCATATTTCCAGCGACATAAACTGGCAATCGAAATCTCTTAATTAAATATAAACGCGTAATATAAAATTAAATAATCCAGTATCACTCTGAAAAAAAGTTCATAGGGCAACTCGAAAAAGGCAACATTGTACTGAAGTTAACGCCCCGGATATGAAAAAGTTAGATAAGAGTGGGGGGTTGTCCGGCGGGCTTGAAAGCCGGCTTCATCCAAAATGGCCTCTTAGTTGTTAGCTGTCGAAGGTGGAGGTTGCCTCCGAATCCTTGAAGGGCGCGTGGGGCGACGACGCTCGCAAGTCTGTTGCGGGGGCCCCAGATTAAAGATACGTCCCGTTTAGGGCGCGCAGTTTTTCATAGAGACTGCGCTAAGTTTCTAGTAGAATCCCGTGCGGACATTGTTGTTATGGCCCTCGCGGACACTGCAGTGACGTCGCCGCACCACGTGGGCTCCTCGATGGTTCGGGTAAGTGCATTTAATTCATTATACTGTGTGTCCTATATAAATCTGTCTCGCTTATATGTTCTGTTTACTAACTAGTGTCAAAGGCGATTTTCCTCAAAAATCCACCAATGTTAGGCATAGTTTAAGATAAAATTGTAACTTGTTATGTTTCACGATGAAGGTGCGTTAGCCTGGGTTATGTTGTGAGCTGAACGGTAGCGTTTGAAAGGGGGTTCAAGTAGAGTCGGGTTAATTTTGAAGCACTTCGCGAGAATTCGACGGAAGGATCCGTCTCACCACGTGGTCGTTCCTGGTATAAATTCGAAAGTTTGACTGGATGTTAGGCCTGGATCAGAGCGATACAGACGATGTCCTGGATCGGATTGCGAGGAGGGATGGTGGTCTTTAGGAGTTTTCTCGAGGTGCTAGAATCGTGTGTTTGTTTTTGTTATTCGTTAATACTAAAATCATGACTGGAACCGCCCTTCACATGACGCCTGAGGCTACCGCGCCGATCATCGGGAAGTGAGATGAAGTGCGTGTTGCGCTCCAACGTTTAATATTGTATTTTCATGTGTCTTTTGTTATAAATAAATTTACGGCTGTCGGAATTATGTCGACAGCAAACTAAAGAACAAATGGACTTTTTATCTGAAGTTTGTGAAGCCTTAATTTCCGGCGACGAAGGTTTTTCTTAGATCGCGTTAAGCGATGAGCGCCTAACGCAGCCTGCATTTTCATATGGGGTTAGTTTTCCTTGGAGGAAAACTGCGAAGGGGCTTTCCGAGTGGTGGAAAGCCAGTATAATCTTTGCGCGGGAATTGCGGTCATCTCAAGACATAAAACGATCTCTAGGAAACATTTTCCTGAACCAGGGTATTTCGCGGGAACTTTTTGTCCAATAAGATAAAATATTCGGTTTTCGCGTGATGCCCATTTCCAATATAACTGCTATAAATGCTTTGATTTCCGCTGCAGTAACCGGTTTCCATTGCTTCTTATTTGACTGTTTTCTAGTAACTTGATTAGCATACCCATTAGTTTTGGTGGTAATCAAGTTCAACAAATAAGCAATACAATGATCAATCAGATTTACTTAGTTATACTCATTGCTCCTAATTTTTACAGCCAAACAAAATTGCAAATGATTGAAAAGCCCTTCGATTATTAATTGTTGGTTATTGATAAGAAGAGAGATTACCCATTTCCCATTTTTATAAATTGTTTACAAGTGTATCTCATTTGATATTTTACGATTCATTTTATATGATAAAAAATCATCTTATCGGTCATCTTATCTTATCTTACATAAATACAAGTAATAAAAATAAGTTTTGAGTATATATACACCAAACAAAACTTGTAAATATCATCAGTTTCTTGTCAACATTTACAACTGCGTTCATGCATTGATATTTATCACAGGTGATTCCATTAAAATATTATTTAAATCTATAACATTTTGTTACCTATCTTCGCTTAAATTTTGTGCAAAAAATAACCTTTTGATCAAAAAAGTTTGGATTAACCGTATTCTAGAAAAATTTTAAAGTTCATCTGCATACTTTTTTTACTAAATTTATTTGATAAAGTTTTTAGATTGTCATCATTATTTCCATCAGTAAGATTAACATCATTATTTCTTGGTAAATGGTTAAGTGATTTGAAGAATTTTGTTAGAAGAGAATTTTACTTTTTGAATTAACAATTATTCACAATCTTGCGACGGTGGAAATATTTTGAGAATTTTATCATACTCTAAAAGAGCGATTTCTTTAACATTCTACCTTTATCACTTTTCAGATATAGTAAAGTTGGCAACCCCTGTCCAAAAACACTGTTAAAACGATTAAAACCACAATTTTTATTTTTATTGATATCGGTTCAGAGGTTTAAAAGTTAAGGCAAGGTTACGAGGTCTATTGTTTTAAGCAGGGCTGGTGGAGTCAGTAAAAAAAAGTTCGACTCCGACTCCAGCATTTACCAAAAAAACGACTCTAGAAGAAGTTTATTATCGTCACTTTTCTTTGCTTAATTTTGCTATTCAGTAGAATATTAACCCTACCAGTCCGGCCAATAGCCAAATTTGACATTTTTTTTTTTTTATTATTTTTCCATATCCGCTCCCTATTCGGAGCTTATGGCCGCCACACGGTGCCTCCAAGATTCTCTGTCTCCCGCCAACCTCCTCGCATCTTCCTAGGTCATCCCGGCGTACCTTAGCTCCCCTGAGCACATCCTATGGATGGTCATCAGAGGCCTTCCGCGGCGTCGGGATCCATCAGGTTGATAGAAGAGGCAGGCAGGTTTCAGGCTCCCCTAGGACATCCACCTTCATGTCCAAGCCAGGTCCATCGTCGCCTTTTAATTTTAGACGTAATAAAGGGCTGGTTTGTCCGCTCTTATACCTCCGTATTCCTGACAAAGTCAAACCACTGTACTCCTAGTATTCGCCGCAGGCATCTGTTTTCGAAGCACAGTATACGGTTACCCTGTGCTTTTGTGATGTGACATGACTCACAACCGTAAAGCAGTCAGTATGCATGCGTTGAATAAGTGGCACTTGGTTCTGACCGAGTACAGCCGTGAGTCCCAGACTTTCCGCATTGAATTAAATGTTCCTCCAGCTATCCCTAATCGGATCGCGAGCTCATTACGCGGGATGCCATCTCCCGTGATGTGTACTCCCAAGTACCTAAAACCATCGACTCTCTCGATGTCTTGCCCCGCACTCATCAGAGAGTAGTCTGGATCTGGACAGGCGCTGTTGCAGAGCACATTGGTTTTTACTCGCGTTGACTTTGAGGCCAACGCGATACGAGTTGCTCTGCAGTCTATCCATTGTTTCCTGGATACCCGCAACTGATTTGTCAAAGATGACAGCGTCGTCGGCATACTCGAGGTCACATAGTTTCAGGTTGGGAGCAACGGTTACTCCTCGGTCAGGTGGAATTGACTTCCTCAGGATGAAGTCGAAGATTATTATAAAGAGGAACGGAGCTAGAACACAGCCCTGTCTGACGCCGGTAGTGATGCCAAACCATTTCGTAGTTCCGTCACCGATTCTTATGCAGCATTCACTGCCCCGTGC
>JAHFWI010000255.1:0-13007 GCA_028554975.1 Himalopsyche kuldschensis
GGTCAGCCTGCCTCCCCCCTGAACCCCTTGGGGGAAAACCCTTTTCAAGGTCGGGGAAGCGGCAGGCTGGTTCCCGGGATCCCCCTTCCCACGATGTTTTAGGGTGAAACACCAACGGCTGGTCCCAAACCCTGCCTTTTCGGCAGCCCCTAAAAAAATTTCCCCCATTGCTCTTTGGAGGGTTTACATGGTAGGCGCAAAAAAAGGGGAAATTTGGGGCCCCGGTTTGGGCCCGCTAAATCCTTTTATCGCCCCCCCGCGGTGATCTGTTCCCCGGCACCGGGGAGAAACATTTCAAAAGGGTTTTTAAGGCGTCACCTTTTCCCCCAAAAGTGGTTTTTAGATCAGCACTGAAGTTGATCTGCTTGCTTTGCTTAACACCTATGGCATTGCGATTCTTGCTCCGCTTGCGATTGTCGAGGGTCCGATCGTCACAGTCATAGCAGCACGTGGTTTGGCATGCCTTGGTCTTTTGAACATATGGGAGGTGCTAATCTGTGTGATCGTGGCGGACCTTGTAGGCGACAGCCTGATGTATCTGGCAGGTCGGTTTGGAATGGAGTGGATTTCGGCGCACTGGCGAATGGGTTTGCGGCTGAACCGGCGCAGGTTGGCGCGATTGGCCCGGATGTTCCAGACCGATGGTACGAAAATCATTATCATTGGAAAGTTGACGCATGCTGCCGGATTTGCCGTATTGCTTGCGGCGGGGGCAGCGCGAATGCCATTCGTCAAATTCCTATTCGCCAATTTCGTTGCCACTGTGCCGAAAAGCCTCGCATTTGCTGTGCTTGGATATCTTGCCGGGGCTGCTTACGGGCAGATTTCCACCGGCATTTATTGGCTATCTGTGGCCGTCATTGTGGTCCTGACTGTCGCCTTTCTTCTGCGTAACCGTCTGGTTGAGGTGTGTAAGATGATCCCGTGCATTGCCTGCCTGATCCCAGCATATAATGAGGCACCGCGGATTGCTATCGTCCTAGCAGCGGTACAAAGGCCACCCCATGATCGCCGAGGTTCTGGTGATTGACGACGGCTCTAACGACGGCACGGTTGAAGTCGCACAGCAGTTTGCCGCCAAAGTGATCCGCACCCCCGGCAATCTAGGCAAGACTCGCGCTCTGGCGCTTGGACTGAGCCAGATCAGCGCCGACTATGTTTTACTCTTGGACGCCGATTTGTTTGGACTGACGGCCTCAGACGTGTCGGCACTGTTGAGCCCTGTGATTAAAGGTCAGGCTGGGGCGTCGATTTCGTTGCGTGGCAACGCGCCGCGAACATGGCGGTTGCTTGGGCTTGACTACATTTCCGGCGAGAGGGTGTTCCAGACCGCTTTGTTGACCGATCATATGGGCCGGCTTGACACGCTACCGCGGTTCGGGTTTGAGGTGTTCTTAAACCGCCTGCTTATTGCTGCAGAAACGCAGTTGGCAATAGTGGATTGGCCAATGGTCGTCAGCCCTTCAAAGGCCAGCAAGCGCGGCTGGCTTGCTGGGATCAACGCAGATATCGCCATGTTGGCAGATATTTTCCGCACGATCAGCCCTCTGGAGTGTTTGGAACAAATCCGCGCATTGCGGCACCTATCACAGCGCTACCAGACGCGATGGCGCGAAACCAGTTAACAATGCGCCGATGAGAATATCCTCAGCAACGCTTCTGACTAGCCGCAGTCAAACATAGCCAAGGCTTTCCTCAGTATCGAAAACGCTACTATGATCCCGACATTCAGCCGACTGGTGACTTCCGTGCAGCATTTGGGTTCTAGGATTTGTCAGCATGCTGACGGATATCTCATCCGAGACGATAGCGCCGTCTTGATCTAGGATTATCTTGGAGGCAGCATATTTATGCGCACTACCACAATTGCGGCTTTTGGAGCAAAACTGGCCTTGGATATCTAAAATGTTTTGTTTAACATTTTTTATATAAAGCCTCGACTAGTCCCTTCCATTCAAAGCACTTTTTTGAGGTACTATTAAACCAGCACAAATGGCTTTGGCATGGCTATCTGTGATCGTCTTGGTGTCAATCTTTTTTGGAAACCATCTAAGAGCGTAACGAGTAGCATTTTCTAATCTACTCTTTTGCGAGGGCTTTGCCTATCATAAGGCGATGTCTGCCTCCCAACTATGCTTGCGGGTAGGGCTAGATCAAACCAAGTTCAACCGGTCTTTCCAGCAAGGCATCGCGCATGACTTGTTCGGCCTATCGGCCGAAACCAGACAAAGATCGAGTTGCATTCACCATAATGCTGGTGATGGTATTATTTCGGACAAGCGGGCAACGACACATTGGTGATTAGTTTGAGAAAATGTCGATTACGTTGTCCACTATGTTCTCCGCCCGTAAGGTCACCATGAGCAGAGTCCGCCTTCTAAATGAAAATTGTGCATCACGCAGAGTTGATTCGGAGAACTATTTCATCAATATCGCTTGATGGATGTTCGTGATGGCTCGTGCCCCTGCATTATAACATTCTCTACCAAAAAGAACCGGCACCTTTGTCCAACTACTGCGCCACTAACGCACAAATTCTGTATTAAAAACATTCGCTGTTTGATAGCTGTGTAGCTCTCCCTCATCCGATAATATCATCGGAATTGCATTTACTTTTTCAATATGTATCCAAACGTAGCAAATTTAGTTGAAGTTAAATCTTACTCATCCTATAAATCAGTATGGACCTTAAAACATTCAATCAACACATATTTGAATTGCTACTCGCCCCCTCCGAACTATCAGGTCTGCCACTCACGTTAGCTACTGCCTCGGCTAGATATCCGATAATTTTACTATTGGCGATTTTCCTATTTGCGTGGTTTTGGCTTAACATGCGTGAGCGCACTTCTTTGATCTATACCGTTTTCTGTGCCCTGATTGCGCTTGGGATCAACTATGCCCTAGGTCTAATATTTCCCCATCCACGCCCTTTTGCACTTGGGCTTAGGCCAAATTACCTCGGTCACGCTGCTGAGACCAGTTTTCCAAGTGACCATGCAACGTTGATGTGGACATTGGCATTTGGACTGTTGCTGATTGCAAAGTTGCGACTTTACGGCTGGGCCGCTGTAGCTCTGGCTGCCCTCACCAGTTGGGCGCGGATCTTTCTCGGGGTGCATTTCCCGTTTGATATTCTGGGATCAATGGCGGTCGCGCTCATTACGCTTGTTGCACTGATGCCGCTGCGACCATGGATCGACAAAGCCTTTTTGGCTTTGTCAACCCGATTGGGTTTCAGGATATAGAAACCTACAAATCCAAAACGATGCGGTTCGAGACAGGTCTTGCCACGCAGGCGAGAATCTCACCCTTGGCAATGTTTTGTCTGACAAAGACGTGCCCTTGGGCATTTTCAATTCGCCTTCAAGAACCTTGCACTGGCAGAAACCGCATTCGCCACTGCGGCATGAATAATCAATATCAATGCCATTTGCTTCCGCCACGCGCACAATGCTTTCGCCGCGCTTCGCAATCACAACCGCTTGAACACCAGTTGGACTTCTTCGGCTGCATCCGGGCTGGTATCAACGGGGACCGCGCCGAATGACTCGGTAAAGACCTAGTCATCGGGAACCTCAAGGTTGTGCAAGATGCCGAGAACGGCGTTCATCATCGGCGTTGGTCCGCAAATGTTTATGCGTTGTGTCGCTATGTCCGTCACAAAGCTTTTTGTAATGTCTGCGGTGATAAAGCCTGTTGGGCCAGTCCACGTCGGGCCAGGCACTTCGGTCGGTACAATCTGAATTTTGAAATTTGGATGGCGTTCACGCAAGATCGCCAGTTCATTCACAAACATCACTTGATCAAATTTTTGCACGGCATAGATGAGTCAGACAGGATGTTCCCAAGCCTGTTCTGTCAAATTCCGAATCTTGCACATCATCGGGGTGATACCAACACCACCGGCGATCAGCACGATGCGCGGCGCTTCAGGCCCGCTGAAGGTGAAGGTTCCCGCTGGCCCCAAAACGTCAATGAAGCTGCCAGCATCAATATGGTTGTGCAAGAACGTTTAACCAACGCCTTGCGTTTCGCGCTTGACAGTGATTTCGACGAAACGGGTTTGGTTGGGCGAGGATGCAATCGTTTAGGCACGTTTGATTGGGCCAGTTGGTGTGTCCACGCTAAGAGTGAGATACTGACCAGCCTTCCAATTGAACGGCAGCTTTCCGCCCTCGGGAGCCATAAGTCGAAACGTACGCACGGCATCCGTTTCCACAAATGTTTTCACGACCTTCAAGCGACCTTCCCAGCGTTGCGCAGAATCGCGCTCGGCAATTGCCGTCGAAACACCGTGGCGAGACGCACGAGCTGCATAAAGCGCGCGGTCGGCAATAGCCAAAGGAACGCCGATCACGCAGACAATCACGAAAACCTTGTCTTTATCCATATAGTCGATAGCTTTGTCATCGAGATTTGCATTGGTAAGCAAGCATTGAAGCAGAAATGTCCCGACGGTGAGATAGTTGAGATAGTGAATTGTATTCCAACGCTTGAAAGTCGTGCGCTTGCGGAGATAGGAAGTGATCACCACCACAATAGTGCTGTAGAGAGCGAGTGCGCCAAAGGTATTTTCAAAGGGTTGCTTGGCGCTAAAGAGCGGAACCAGAATTTCTAGAAGTCCCAAGCCTTCCTTGGGTGCCAGCAGTAACAACGCCGGATGCACAAAGGCGATAATGATTATCGTATAAGCAAGCCAATTGTGAATGCGAAATAGCGGAATGTTGCGATGGGGCCAAGACACAACGGGGGCATATTTGCTCCGAGTAGCATACCCAGCATAAGACCCACACTCACCGTGCCACACCCCGCCGGGCCAGTGTCGGAAACCAAATCGAGCACTGTGATACCGGGCAGATTAAGAACGGGAAAAAATTGCATCGGCGCGGGGCCTAATTTGAGTTTGGACGTTTAATAGGTTATGATCCGTCTAAGACTTTTGAATTCAAAAATTTAAATCCGACTCACTGCACATCCAGCAATTCTTTTTTAAAAGGCCAAATTGTGGTTAGTGGCATTACAATCTTGTAATCAAATGTAACGGCGCAATTTCCTTCGAGAGCGTTCGTTATACATTTACGCCAGATGGATTATAAATTGCGGCTACAATCGAAAAACACACTGAACAATTTATGGATGCACGAACAAACTTATGACTCTCACCGCAGTTCCATTGCCAACCGAGACTGTTTGTCTAGAACCTGCAAACCATGCGTAACTTGAAGACATCGTTCGGCATAAATTATTTTTGACGGAAAACAGCTTTGAACGCGTCATATCTATGCAATCAGAAAAAGACGGCACGATCACGCAAGCACTGTCAAACTTTCTCAAGACATTCAAGCATCGCGGCACCGTGGCGACTGCCCACACATGGTCCACCAGATGGGTGCATTGGGCGGCAGCTCTGCTTTTGGTCTTCAGCGCAATCGCCAATGGTGAAAACACCGGTGCCCTTTTCAAATCCAGCGCCATGATGACGGAGGTTTTCGTTGGAATAGGCATTGCGATCCTCTATGGCTATCTCTGGTTCTGGGTGCGCGGCTCTGGCGGCGGCTCGCGTCTGCCCAAGGATTCTCCGCGTTGGGAACAGATGTTGGCCCGCATCGTTCATTATACAATCTATGCCAGCATCGCCGCCATCCTCGCTAGTGGTTTTGCCATGGCTTATCTCGCACCCACAGATGTCGTCGTTAATGTGCCTGCCCAGCAGATCATCAGCATGACGCCATTGTTTTCATTCACACGAGATTTTCACTTATTCATGTCAGCGATACTAGCCCGTGCTTTCGGTTTGCATATCGTAGGCGCATTGTGGCACTGGTACGTGCGTCGGGATGGCGTGATGCAGTCAATTGGATTGTGGAGAAAGAATAAAGCGGATGGGTATTTCACTAAGAATACTCCTAAGGCTTCGGAGCGTCAGAGATTTTCTGAGATAACAGAATGAGACCACGTCGACACCACACGGATCACGCAAATTCTTCGAGAACGTTCCCTATACTTTTGCGACAAATGGGTTATAAATTGCGACCACAATCGGAAATAACACTGTGCAGTTTGCGGGTCATCAAATGAAATATGTGCGGCAACAGATCGTCACGAGCTACGTGGCGTTAAAAGATTTCGCCTCGCCTGACATGTCACCCCGCATGTTCTTTCTGGATTTTTATGTTTATCCTCCCGTTATTCTTGTGTGTCTTTTCTTTGCCTTCGATCACAGTGGCTTGGAACAATGGCTAAAGTCAGCAGCTCTGATTGTATCGGGTCTTTCATTCTGGACGTTGACAGAATATGTGGCCCACCGTTTCGTTCTGCACCGTGTTCCAGTTTTTGCCGCACTTCATAAAGCCCATCACGATGAACCCCACGCGTTGATTGGAACGCCTACCGCTTTTTCATTGGTGGTGTTTTATTGTTTTGCGTTTTGGCCTGTCGCCGAAATTGACGGACTGCAACCAACTGCCTCTTGGTTCGCAGGGCTTTTGATAGGTTACTTTCTTTACATCACCGCTCACTATCTTGTTCATCACGTCGGCAGTGGTGGTTTCCGTTTTGTAAAAAAACTAAAACGTCAACACGCCCTGCACCATCACGGCGAAGCAGATTGCAACTTCGGTGTCACCACCAATTTTTGGGATCGTTTATTTGGCACTTTGTCGGTGAGATGACGAATTCTAAACAAGCTGCGGTGAGAAGAACTCTTGGCGAAATTAGGAAGCCAAAACTTGCAGCACTTCGGTTTCGGTCCAAGATCAGAAATTGGCTGACGATCCTTTATGAATGGCGACTAGATCGTAAATTGCTTGCCCACGGCAAACCCTCGCATGTCGGCATCATTCTCGATGGCAATCGCAGATATGCCAAGAAATTTGGCATTGCCGATACGAATGAAATTTATGACCTCGGCGCTGATAAGTTGATTGATGTCCTGAAATGGTGTGACGATCTTTCCATCCGCTTCGTTACAATTTGGGTACTGTCCACGGATAATCTGCGCAATCGGTCTCCTTTGGAAGTGTCGTCCATTCTTGACGTGTTTGAGAAAAAGCTGAAAAACATTGTTACGTCGCCAGAGATCGAAGCCCGCAAGATTCGTATCAAAGTGGTGGGCAGGTTGGAATTGTTGCCAGCTTCAACTCTGGAAACCATTCGACAAGCTGAGTTGGCGACCAGTCAACATGATTCATTCCGACTGAATATAGCACTCGCCTATGGAGGCCGCGAAGAAATCAGCGACGCTGTCAAACTCATGGCGCAGGAAGCGGTTGCACGGGGCCTATCTTTGAATGACTTCTCAGAACAGATAAACCCAGATGCGATTGCAAAGCATTTGTACTCCATTGATCTGCCAGAGCCTGATCTTATCATCCGAACCACCGGTGAGCTTCGCCTTTCAGGTTTCCTGCTGTGGCAAAGTGCTTACAGCGAGTTTTATTTTGCCGATGTGTTCTGGCCCGATTTCCGGCGGATGGATTTCCTTTGGGCCATTAGATCTTTTCAGCAGCGCAAGCGCCGATTTGGCGGATAAGCGAGCTCTGATGATGGTCAATTTAATTCTGTTTCGCGCCAATCCTCAACTGCACTATCGATATCAATGCGCCTAAAAATACCTACGCGACCTTTTCCGCAGATCGACGTAACAAAACAACGAGAGCGCTGATGATGGCAAGTCCACCAAAAGCTGCGAAGGCTGTGCCTGCTCCAACTTGGGACCAGATCACACCGAAAATCAGACCTGCCGGAATTGCGGCCAATCCGACGATCATATTGTACCAGCCGAATGCAGTTCCCCGATCTGCATCTGTCGCCAGTTCGCTGACCAGTGCTTTTTCCGCACCCTCACCGATCCCGGTGAGCAACGCATAAAAGATAACGGCGATCCACAGGCCGCCAGTGGTCGAGGTCGTAGCGATGCCGATCAATCCTGCCCCGTAGGCAAGCCACGTGATTGCCACCACCGTCGTCTTGCTGAAGCTGTCCGACAAGCCGCCACCAACCCAAGCAACGCCGGACTGGATTGCGCATAGTAATGCCCACAGAAGAAGCACCGTCACGGTGCTCATCCCCAGTTCGTGCGCACGCAGCAAGATGAAACTCTCAGACGCGCGGCTGCACGAGAAGACAATCAGCACAGACAGAAAGCGGCGGGACGGCATTGACAAGGCGCTCCAGCGGAGCGGCGAAACAACCTTTTGCTTTTGATCCTTTGCAACAGAGGGCGCATCTTTTACGACAAAGGCCAATAGCAACACTGCGCAGACGCCGGGAATGACGGACAGAAAAATGACAGTGCTGATTTTGTCGCTGACATAAGTCAGTGCGGCAGCAGCGATCAAACTGCCCCCGACGGCCCCGGCGTAGTCGAGCGCGCGATTGAGCCCATATGCCTTGCCTTGCAGCGACTTAGGTGTAGCGTCAGCCACAAGCGCGTCGCGGGGTGCGCCACGAAGCCCTTTTCCGGCCCGGTCCAGACTGCGCAAGAGCAGCACCATCGGCCAGTTGACCGCCAGTCCAATCAGCGGGCGCGCAATTACAGACAGACCGTAACCACCGACGATGAAGCCCTTGCGTTTTTTGCCAAGCACATCCGAACGTCGACCAGCCCAGAGCTTTAACAGACTTGCAACAGCGTCGGCAAAGCCTTCAATGAGGCCCAGTGCGACAGGCCCTGCGCCAAGCACAGAGGCGAGCAGCAGCGGAATCAAAGGTGCAACTATTTGTGACGAAAGCTCGTTAAGGAAACTGACCCAGCCAAGCACCATACAACCGATGCAGGAAGCTTGGTTTTGGCCGCTTTGATCATGCTCATTGGTCGTCTTCTTTCCCGAGTTTTCCATGGAAAGCATGGTCAATCCTGGCACCAAATACAAGAATGATTACCACGGCGATGATTGAAAGAGCAACTAAACGAAACGCCCCAAGCCCGCAAGCAACACCCAAGGCCGCCGTAACCCAAATTGATGCAGCCGTTGCCACGTGGAAGATACGCTGGCCATCATCACCTCGCAGAATGACGCCAGCCCCCAGAAATCCGATGCCGCCAACAACGCCTTGAATGACGCGACTGACCATGTTGCCATCGGGATCCGCAATCCCGTATTCGGTGCTGGCCATGACGAACAACGCGGCACGCAAGGCGACCAAGGCATGGGCGCGAATGCCCGTCGGCTTGCCGTGAAGATCGCGATTGAGCCCGACGATACCACCAGCCAAAACAGCGGCAGCAATCCGCAGGGCTGGCTCAAGCATTCCGTCTAAAATCACTTCGGTGCCCAAGGCGGCATCCGGCGAACGAGGCCGTCTCGCTCCCCGAAGTAGTGCCACAGTGCGTGAACAGAGTGCAGAAGTGCGATTGCCAGAAGCAACTTGCCAAGCACATTGTGCGCTAATCCGAGCCACTCAAGGTTCTGCTGAGACAATGAAATAGCGTATGACAATTTCAACACGCCAAGGTCAATGCTTTTGCCAAGTGCAAAAAGGTACAAGATTCCAATCAATGGCACGAGCAGTAGCAAACCGTTCAAAGCACCATTGGTCATTTCCATAAACCGCTGTTCGCCACTGCTGATGGTCGCAAGCGTCGGTAGCTCCACATTAAGGGCGCGCCAACCAGACCAGACAATAACTAGCCCCAGTGCCAAAGTTCCCGTCAAATTGTGAAAGGTTCTGATCGTACCAGTCACGTCCTCTGAAAACACACCCCGCAGTAAGAAACTCGACAAACTCACAAAAAGCAGGAACAAAGCGACGCTCCAATGGAGAAGCATCGAAACGATGTTATGGCGCACAATTGCTGTTTTCATTTATGCACTCCTTTATGCAACCTCGCGGTTGGTAAGCCAGCCAAAAAACCGAAATGCAAGGAGTATTACCGTTAGACGATAATACTTACAAAGCAAGTTAAAGGTGGTTCAGCGAAGTAGAACCGAAATTATAAAATTCAGCATCCCACGGCGGAACGCTACCGTTTGATAATGGTTCCAAACGCAAACTTTTTTCCCCTTTGAAGAAACAGTCAAAAGGTGCTCGCAAGCCACCTAAAATGTGCGTTCTTTTGGTCGTATGAAATACTCTGAGCCTTTGAACAGTATTGGTAACTGAATAATTTATGAAGCTATGAACGAAACGACACGATGTCTAGCGCGACCCAATAGGGCGTCGTCCAATGTACATTAATTTACTTCAATTGGAATGGAGTTCGAAAATCCACTTCTCGAATGAAAGTCCAGATTGGGATCAGTGACTTAATGTTGCGCCACTGGTGGCACAGGATATCAAAGCCTAAGCGGTCTCCAATACTGAGCTTTAACTCCTCAAAGAGGGAAGGGACATCTATTCCCCATCCGATACTTCCCACTAAAAATAAATCGTCAATCCGCGCCAGTTTTAGAGTGAGAAACACTGAATTGAGGGATGGATTATTCAATAATTCGAGCACCCGTAACGAGCTTAGGAGAGAATGGATCGGACTGATGACCGGTGCATTGGCTTTCAAAACACGCTTTAGTAACCGATTGAGAGCATAATCTTCAAACGATCTGACTTTGGCAAAGGGACTAATTCACAAAGTCAGAGCTTTTCGCCGATGGGACGAACTATGGCACTGCAAGAAAGCAAAAGCCGCGTAGAATGGGTTGATTTCGCCAAGGGTATTTGCATCATATTGGTGGTGTTGATGCACGCCAATGGCGGAGTTGAAGAGCTCCTTGGCACCACAACGTGGTTTTCTGGCTTTATCGCTTGGGCAAAGCCCTTCAGAATGCCTGACTTTTTCCTAATATCAGGGCTGTTCTTAGCGAACCGGATCGGCCAACCTTGGCGTCGGTATTTCGACGTCAAGGTTTTGCACTTTCTTTATTTTTACTTTCTCTGGATGGCAATTCAGCACGTCTTTAGGATGTCGCACGCGGTGAGACTGACATGTCAGGCCTTCCTCATTATATGTCCGGCCTCATTCAACCATTTGATACGTTGTGGTTCATCTACCTTCTGGCTCTATTTTTTGTCATTGTTAAAGTCGCAAGAAACATACCGCCAATTGTAATGTTTTCACTGGGCGCAGTCTTGGAAATGCTGCCTATTGAAACAGGTTCAATTCTTATTGATGAGTCTGTGGGTCGTTTTGTTTACTTCTATTTCGGATATTGGATGGCAAAACGTGTCTTTCGATACGCTGAAAATATAGGTGCTTTAGATCGAGCGATCTGTCGTGCTCTGCCTTGCCATCTGGGCAATATTCGAGGCGATCATGGTGAACAGTGGTATCGCGCCAATGCCGGTTATTAGTCTTTTACTCGGACTTATCGGGACTGCCGCTTTGATCGCGCTGAGCACTTTGATTGCCAAAACAGGTGGATTCGCCTTGCTCAAATACTGCGGTGAGAATTCAATCGTGATCTATCTGGCGTTCAGTCTGTTCATGGGGACCACACGAATTTTGATTGTAAGATACTTGCCAGGAACTGAGCCAAGCGTCATTGCCTTGCTTTCCACCATGGCAGGCGTGTTTGGACCTCTAACTTTATATAGTTTTACAAGGGGAACAAGACTTGATTTCCTCTTCAACCGGCCTCCATGGGCAAGAGTTGGCACAACGATTCAATCGGAAATCGCACAATAATATCAATGATTATGTATGCCTGAAAATGGATCCAAAACCTATTGATAGGGATCGGCCAATGCGGACTTTGGTCTTCCAACAGGTTCAGCGGAAAGCGACACCAACTTTGCCATCTTGGCCGCACCTTGCCGCTTTAGCATGACTCTAAATATCTTGTTCATCCCTCCGTCCTGATATTCAGAAAGGTCATCAATACTACCAACTGAGGCATCAATCACTGTGTCCATCGAAGGCAATTTTTCGGATGAAGCAATTGCAAGTCTGTTGGAGCAGTTTTCGTCAGGTTGCGCCGCGCCATATGTATATTTGCCGCCGCAACTTGACACCACTGGCGGAGTTTTGTTGGCCTCGAATTGGTCATAACCTTGTTTGAGGTTTTCCCAGAATACTATGTTCGGGTCACTCGCATATTTCTTCATGTTCGTCTCTGTCATGCGAAACGGAAATGACTGAACTTGAAACTCCGGCTGTCCGGCCGCGAGTGCTGCTGCCGCAATTGCATAAATTTCGCTGACACCTGAATCCGTGAGTGCAAAGCAGCCAGCCGAAGTGCAAGCACCGTGAACCATAAGCGCCTCACCTTTGTATCCAAGCTCACGTTCGAGCTTATTTGGATAACCAAGATTAAATGACACATTGTATTGCGAGTTAGGATTCATCTGCCATGAAGCAACACTGAAGAAGCCCTCGGGTGCCTGCCTGTCACCCTCCACTTTCTTTGGACCAAGCTTACCAGACCAGCGGCATATCGGGTAGATTTTAAGCAGAGCGTATCTTCCCGACCGGTCCTGCTTCCATACTTCCAACTCGCTTTCCTGCTTGAAAATACGGACCAATATTGGGTTGTGACGACTCATTTTCTTTGCGCTCATCAAAGTGTCCAGTTTTGAGGAAACCGGCTGAACACCGTGGGCGACCTCGTCCAAAACGGTCACACATCCAGATAATAACAATAATAACAGACCAAAGAAGACAGGGGGCAGGCGGTGCATTCTAGTTTTATCTCTCAATCAATCTCATAAATTCATCCGCCAAACAGAGGTATCAACGCCTGCATGTCGATTTAACGGCTACACCAACCAAGGAAAGTGAACTGCATTTTTCGCGACGCACTGTGGCCCGCGCTAAGCGCAGGCCATAAGGATAAAAAAGCATACTCCCATACCAAGAAGCTTCCATGCTTCTTTGGCTGCGATAATAGAAGCTTCGTGATTACCGGCCTCGTGCTCCTTTTTAGCGAGTGCAATTTGCTCTTCGACTTTGACCATGGGCGCTGCATCACCCCGGATTTTTTTTTATTTGGCCCTTGGGGCTTTTGTTCCCCCCGGTTTTTTTTTTTTTTGATTTGGGGAAAAGGGCCCGAAAAAATTTTTCCGGTTGA
>JAHFWI010000256.1:0-12849 GCA_028554975.1 Himalopsyche kuldschensis
AACCCCGTTACCCAAAAATGAGTTCCAAAAAAGCGGCCAACAAAAACGCCCCCTTTCGCCCGGGTGCGGGGGCCCCCCACCTTTTATTTTGGGGGGGAAAATTGGCCACCTTTAAAGAAAAATTTTGGTTTCAGGAAACAAAGCGTTGGCCCCCCAAATGTTTTGGTTTCCCCAAATCGCGCCCCCAAAAATTAAAAAGGGCCACCCCATTTTTGTTAAAGGGTTCACCCCGCAGTAACACCAGGTTGTAACGAGGGGTAAAGATCACGCGGACGCATCAACACCCCCCCCCAAAACCCCCCCTTCAATGACCTTCACGAAAACCCCAAAGTTTCTTCCAAATTTTAAGGGGCAGATAGTTTGTCCTTCAACGTCGATCCGGGGACAATGGTTCATAAACCCCCGGGGCAAGTTTAACGGTTTTTGGGCTAGGGGTTTTTCATTTTCCCAAAGCCTTTTGGGGGGGAACCCCGGGCGAAATTAATTTCCCGTCAGGGGGCCCCAGGCCAATTTTATTTTTGGGGATTTGATTAATTTTGTAGGGCCGATTGGAAATAAACAGCAATCACAAATCAATATTTAAATTTGAATCGGTGGAAAACCCCCTGAATGAAAAAGCCAAGAATAGAGGATTAAAAGGGTTTGGTTTCCCCCAAGGGAGAAGTTGTTTTGGGGGTGTCCAATTTATTGTTAAAACCGGTTACCATATCACCCTCGCACGAAGTCCGGCCCGGGGCCCGTTTTTATATACCATCCGGGTTTTTATATGCCATCCCAAAAAACCGATCCTTTGGTTCTTCCATTTTCCCTGCTTTTAATGTTACCATCTTAGGGTTTCAGGGTAAGCGCCACCTCCCTTCCAAAGAATTTGCGCCCGTCCGAAACGCCCAGCGGCCGGGCGAATCCGCCCCTAAAGAACAATCCTGTTGGTTGATTCTGGCGAGGTTTGACGAACCTTCTTTTTAAATTCACCACAATGGGCTTTTTGCCCAGACGCGGGCGATCCGACTGGAACTTCGGCCAAGAGTTTGACCAACATCTTAAAAGCAAATAATGCATTGATTCAGATTCTATAGAAGCTCATGCCGCCAACTTGAACTGTGCGTTTGCCACAGCCTACCACTATGCTTAATTGTGAATCTGCTTAAAAGCAATTCGAGTTCAGCCATTTGAGACTCTATCACAATACGATCGGCCATCGTGACCTCAAAACCCAGCTTTGCAGCGTCAAGTTGCGATGCGGCCAAATCATAAGTCGCTTGCCTTTGATCAAATTGTTCAACAGAAACGACGCCACTGGCGCTGAATTTTTTGGTTCGGTTCAAGTCTGAAATGGCGCGATCTGCGGATATTTTTGCCGGGGCAATTTGGTTTTTTGCTTGTCCTAACGCCGCATCGTTGCGAGCGAGGCTGGCTTTGGTTTGGGCGATTTGAATTGCTGTTTGCGTTTCAGAAGGAGCGCCAAGCAGCGGGCGGCGGCATCGCCCTCCTCCGCCAAAATTTCAGTGACCAATGAACCTTCAACTTCCGGATTTACCAATACCAATTCGCCTGCGGCAAAGCCTGCAACGGTTAAGTTTTCCGCAATCGGTTTTTCACCGCAACCAAAACTGAAATGCTTGGTGGCGGTGGGGGTTCGGCTTTTACCTCGGCGGTTTGGGCCAAAGCACTTCCCATCATCGCGCTGCTGTCACATAACCAATGATGACGGATTTTTGAACCGTATAAACAGAAACGACCTGCGACTTCGACATTTTCGACTTCCTCATCTCACATCTAAAAATTATTGCGCAGTTTCGGCGGCAAGGGCTGCCACTAATTCTGCACGTTTTTGCACCAAACATGTGACAGCTGCTGTCAGCACCGCTTGGCCATAATCAGCAACAAAACTTGGGCCTGGCATATTGCCGGTTTCCAAACGGCACTGCGCTATACCGTTTAAATCGGTTTTTAGATCATTCAGCTGTTTATCAATTGCAATCAGCATATGTCCGGCGGGGAGGTATTCTTGCAGCAACATTTCAAACAAGAACTCAGATTTGAATTTATCGGTTGCGGGGACTACGGAAACTGTTGCGGCCAATGCGCGGTGTCCTTCGTCAGTCATTGCGTAAACTTTTTTGTCGGGCTTGCCGGATTGTTCTTCAGCGTGAACGGTTAACATACCTTCGCCGAGAAGCTGCGTTAAAGCAGGATAAATCGAGCCAAAGCTGGCTTCGATGAAATGATTGAACATGCCATCTTCAATCGCTTTTTTAATCTCATACCCTGAAGCAGGTCTTGCTGCGAGAATTCCAAGGCAAAGTGTTCTAACGTTCATTGATATGCCAAACTGATTTATGCCAAACCGATATATGCTGGATTGATATATATCGCAATGTTTCGTCAAAGGGAAGCGTTAAGAAAAAGATAATTTACGGGGTTTGCATCCATGAACCACAATTGTATCAATTGTATTGATAATAATAGAAATTAGGCGGATCAAAAGCGTTATTCTCTATGAAATGCATAATAAACACCACTATTCACTACATAGCTTTCGTATTTCGGTGATTTGCTTTGAATGGCCGCACTTGTGTTGAACGGCGCAGTTCTCTAAGAATGCCATTAACTGCAGCCCACATGAGCTGCGGACATAACTGTTAGATAAAAAACACATAGGGGGGGCGCATGGAGTATTTTCTCCAACAGCTCGTAAACGGCGTGACGCTTGGTTCGATTTACGGACTAATCGCAATTGGCTATACCATGGTGTACGGCATCATCGGCATGATCAACTTTGCACATGGCGATGTGTTCACGGTTGGCAGTGTCACCGCGTTCATTGTGGTTTTGGCGCTTGGCGTTACCGGTGGATCGGGACCGTTCCTCATCATACTTTGCACTCGCTTTGGTCGTGGTCATCGCCATGATTATTGCGGCGGCATAATTGGACGATTGAGCGCGTGGCTTATAAGCCGTTGCGCGGCTCCCTTCCGATTAGCTCCGCTGATTTCAGCCATTGGAATGTCCATTGTGTTGCAAGAGTTCGTGCGGATTGCTCAAGGGGCGACCAAAGCCCATTCAACCAATTATCACGGGTTCTTATGAAATCGCGCGACGGGTGAATGAATCGGGTGAGTTCATTGTTAAAATTTCGAACATGCAAATTTTGATTATTATTTCGACGCTGGTTTTGATGGCGGTGTTCACCGCACTCATCCAAAAACCTCACTTGGCCGGGCGCAACGGGCTTGCGAACAAGATCAAAAATGGCGACACTACTTGGCATTGATGTGGACCGGACAATTTCAATCACATTCATTTTGGGCGCTGCTCTGTTTGCATTCCCGCAGCATGATGTTCTTCTTATATTATGGCGTGACCGACTTTTCGTTGGCTTTTGGCGGGGATTAAAGCGTTCACTGCGGCAGTGCTTAGCGGCATTGGCTCCAATCCCCGGCGCTATGCTTGGCGGATTGGTGATCGGCCTGATTGAAGTGATGTGGTCAACCTGCAGTTGAGTACAAAGATGTGGCCGCGTTTACCGTTTTGGTTATCATGCTGATCTTTATGCCGCAGGGTCTCCTCAGTAAACCGGAAGTGGAGAAGGTTTAATTATGGTTGCTGCTCCAAAAGATACGACCATGACGGCGGAAGCGTCGGCGCTTGATATGGTTGGCATTGCAAAAGACTTGCTGGTGACGCAAAAAAAAAAAAAAAAAAAAAAAAAAAAAAAAAAAAAAAAAAAAAAAAAAAAAAAAAAAAAAAAAAAAAAAAAAAAAAAAAAAAAAAAAAAAAAAAAAAAAAAAAAAAAAAAAAAAAAAAAAAAAAAAAAAAAAAAAAAAAAAAAAAAAAAAAAAAAAAAAAAAAAAAAAAAAAAAAAAAAAAAAAAAAAAAAAAAAAAAAAAAAAAAAAAAAAAAAAAAAAAAAAAAAAAAAAAAAAAAAAAAAAAAAAAAAAAAAAAAAAAAAAAAAAAAAAAAAAAAAAAAAAAAAAAAAAAAAAAAAAAAAAAAAAAAAAAAAAAAAAAAAAAAAAAAAAAAAAAAAAAAAAAAAAAAAAAAAAAAAAAAAAAAAAAAAAAAAAAAAAAAAAAAAAAAAAAAAAAAAGGGCCGATAGGGTTTTATTGAAAAATTGTTGGTGAGGGGTTTATTTTTTTTTTTCGAATCTTTTTTTAAAAAACCCAGAACACTATTATTGAGGGGGCGTTGGCCGCTGGTGTTTTGGCTTACCTGTGGCGGTGGTTGGCCGCCTGTTATTGCATTTGTTTATTTGGAATAAAAAGCCATCGGCTTCTAGCGTTGCGAATGTTACCGGCAGTGCGCAATGGTCGGGCGCTGTCGATGTTATTATAAAGTATTTAAACCCAGCCCTGCTCGTGATTGCCGTTGTATTGCCGTTTTTGGTTGGTTTTGATAAGCGGGCAATCGATCTTTCGATTTCATATCTTGACCTACATTATGTTGGGTTGGGGACTGAATATTGTTGTGGGTCTTGCTGGTCTATTAGACTTGGGATACGTGGCGTTTTATGCCGTTGGTGCATATGCTTACGCATTGCTGGCGACAGTTTATTTGCCGTATTGGTTTGGCCCCGGCGTTATTCCTTGGGCATTTTACATCACCTTGCCGCTTGCTGGTATTTTGGCTGCACTTTGGGGCGTCATCCTCGGCTTCCCTGTGCTCGATTGCGCGGCGATTATCTTGCGATTGTGACGTGGCTTTCGGTGAAATCATTCGTTTGGTGCTTATCAACCGGTTTGATTTCACAAATGGCCCGCAAGGCATCACGGTTCCGAAAGCAACTTTCTTTGGTTTGCCATTCAAAGATGTGCCTGGCGGGTTCGCAGACACGTTCGGCCTCACATTTGACCGCATTCATGGCTACGTCTTTCTTTACTATCTCATTTTGATTTTAGGCTTTAGCGACTTTCTTTGTGACCAACCGTTTGCGCCGTTTGCCAATTGGCCGGGCGTGGGAAGCTTTGCGCGAAGATGAAATTGCTTGCCGTTCATTGGGAATTAACACCACGAACACCAAACTTACGGCGTTTTCAATTGGCGCGATGTTTTGCAGGATTTGCAGGTAGCTTCTTTGCAGCGCGGCAAGGTTTCATCTCACCGGAATCATTTTGTTTATCGAGTCTGCTTTTTGATCTTGGCCATTGTGGTGCTGGGCTTAGGTTCGCAAATTGGTATTGTGTTTTCAGCCATCGTCATCATGGGGTCGTTTGAAGTTTTCCGTGAAATGGATTTTCTTGAAAGCTATTCTGTAAGCGGGAACTGAGAGCCAATTCAGTTCCGCATGTTAGCGGTTGGATTGGCCATGGTGCTGATGATGCAGTTTAGACCACGCAGGTTTGTGACAAGGCGTGATCACAATACATCTCAAAGAAAAGAAATCGGTGTCAGCCGAACATATTTCGCAGGGGGCATGGCTAATGAGTAACTGGTTACATGATCTGAACTGCGCGTTCAGCATTTGACAATGCGTTTTGGCGGCTTGACGGCGATTGACGATCTTTCATTCGATGTGGGCCGCAAAGGAAATTACCATTGATTGGCCCCAATGGCGCTGGCAAAACCACTGTGTTCAACTGCATCACTGGTTTTACAAGCCAACCGAAGGCATGATTCAATTACGCCATCCGGATGGCAAAGAATTTTGCTGGAGCGGATGGATGATTACATCATTACCCGCACGGCGAAAGTGGCGCGCACATTCCAAAACATTCGCCTGTTTTCCGGTATGACGGTTTTAGAAAACCTAATGGTGGCGCAACATAACAAATTGATGAAAGCTTCCGGCTTCACGATTTCGGCGATCTTCGGCAGCAAAACATATCGCAATGCAGAAGCCGCCGCGGTCGAACAAGCAAAATATTGGCTTGATAAAGTTGGCCTGATGGACCGCGCCGATGATGCGGCAGGCGACCTTCCATATGGCGCACAACGGCGCTTAGAAATTCGCGCGCCATGTGCACCGAGCCACGGCTTTTGTGCCTCGATGAACCAGCAGCTGGCCTGAACCCACGCGAGTCCGAAGAACTTAACAAGCTTTTGCTCTCAATTAAGAATGACCACAACATGGCAATTCTTTTGATTGAACATGACATGAAGCGTGGTGATGGGGATATCTGATCACATTGTTGTTCTTGATTATGGCCGCAAGATTTCTGACGGCACGCCACAACATGTGAAAAATGATCCGGCCGTTATCAGGGCCTATCTTGGTGTGGAAGATGAAAGAAAGATGTGGCAGCTGCCGCGTTGTAAACACCCAATCCGGTAGCGCTGAAAATGGTAAAACTAGCCGTAAGAAAAACCAGTTGCTTAAAAAGGGAGGCGTTAAATGAGCAAGTCCCTTCTTACAGCCCGTGGCATTGAAACATTTTATGGCAAGATTCAGAAAGCTTTGCAGGGTGTTGATATTGATGTGAACGAGGGTGAAATTGTCACGCTGATTGGTTCCAATGGCGCTGGCAAATCAACCCTGATGATGACCCTGTGTGCGGAACGCGCGCGTGGCTGGTCAGATCATGTTTGATGGTCAAGATATAACATAGATGCCAACGCATTTGATTATGCGGCATTGCCCAATCCGCCAGAAGGCCGCCGGATTTTTCCGCATGACGGTTTTCGAAAATCTGCAAATGGGCGCTACCGTAAACAACATGGCGTTTTTTCGAAGAAGACGTTGCCAAAATTTATAAACTGTTCCCTATTCTGGAAAGTCGGAAAGAACAACGCGCTGGAACACTTTCGGGTGGCGAGCAACAAATGCTGGCCATTGGCCGCGCGCTGATGGCTCGCCCTAAACTTTTGCTGTTGGATGAGCCATCACTTGGTTTTGGCGCCATTGATTGTGAAGCAAATTTTCACCGCAATCAAAGAGCTTAATCGCACTGAAGGATTGACCGTTTTTCTTGGTTGAACAAAACGCTTTCCACGCTTTTGAAACTGGCGCACCGCGCTTATGTTATGGTGAATGGCAAAATTACAATTACCGGCACTGGACAAGAATTGCTCACCCGCCCTGAAGTGCGCGCGGCTTATTTGGAAGGTGGTCATTGATGTCGCTTTTATTTGAAGGTCATCCCGGCGTGTTTTTATTGATTACAATTGTAATGGGTGGAGGTGCGGCATTTATGGCGGGGCGTTCTCTGGCAAAAGGGTGGAAGCCATTATGGATGGCAATCGCTCACATGATCCCTATGGGAGCTGCCGTTCGCTTTATGCATTTTGCGCTTTACGGAGCGAAACTGACTTCATTGCAATATTTTATCACCCACACAGCCATCCTCATTTTGGCTGCTTATGTTGGCTATCGCATAACCCGCACTGACCAAATGGTGGATCAATATCCATGGCTCTATGAAAAGACCTCGCCATTCACTTGGCAGAGCAAGGGTGCCGCAGAATAAAGTATAATACCAATTTGGCTTAGGAAGCTTCGATTTTCCTTTCCAAGCCTGCCGCTTTGAGCGAATATAGCGCCCAAGGGGCAGTAAACCCCGACGACTAAAAGTAATATTAGGGAGAAGACTACATGAAGAAAATTATCCTGTCTGGTATCGCCATGAGCTTTGCCGCTGCTTTGAGCGCCACCAGCGCTTTGGCTGACATTACCATTGCAACCGTCGGCCCGATCACGGGCGGCCTTGCAAGCACTTGGCGAACAATATAAGCGCGGCGCTGAAATGGCCGTTGCTGATATCAACGCTGCTGGCGGCGTGAACGGCGAAATGCTGAAGTTGGAAATCGGTGACGATGCTTGCGATCCAAAGCAAGCTGTTGCAACCGCCAACCAAATGGCATCAAAGGGTGTAGTGTTCGTGGCCGACCACTTGTGCTCAGGTTCGTCCATTCCAGCTTCTAAGGTTTACGAAGAAGAAGGCATTTTGCAAATTTCGCCAGCTTCTACGAAGACAGTGTTCACGGATGAAGGCGGCTGGAACGTTGGCCGCGTATGCGGACGTGACGACGCGCAAGGTGCCGTTGCTGGCGCATATCTCGTCAAAGCATTTGCTGGCAAACGCATTGCCATCATTGATGACAAGTCTGCTTATGGCAAAGGCTTGGCCGATGAAACACGCAAAGCAATGAACGCTGGCGGTCTCACTGAAGTCATGAACGAATCTTACAACCCAGGCGAAAAAGATTATTCCGCTTTGGTTTCCAAGATGAAGGATGGCACGGTTGATGCGGTTTACGTTGGTGGCTACCACACCGAAGGCGCATTAATCTTGAAGCAAATGCGCGAACAAGGTTTGGCTGCTCAAATGCTTTCGGGCGATGCGATGAACAACGCTGAATTCTGGACCATCGCTGGTGAAGCTGCTACTGGCATGATCTTCACATTCGCTCCAGAACCACGTGCATTCCCGACCGCTCTTGCTGTTGTGGACAAGTTTAAGGCTGCTGGCTACGATCCAGAAGGCTATACCTTGTACACCTACGTTGCGATCCAAATGTATGCCGCTGCTGTTAAAGGCACCGGCGGCAAGGATAACAAAGCATTGTCCGCATGGCTTCGCGCTGGCAACGTTGTTCCAACCGTTCTGGGCGATCTCGCCTTGGATGCAAAGGGCGACGTTCTGAACGCTAAGTACGTTTGGTACAAGTTTGCCAACGGCACCTATGCTGAAGATCCATCAATTCAGTAATTCATTACGTGATTGATAGAAACCCGCGCCATATCCTTGGCGCGGGTTTTTTTGTTTTTGGGGTATACGTGAACCACCATTGCTATTCGCTTTGTTTACCGCAATCGAAAACACTACCCTTCCCCCGTCGGGGGAAGGTGCCCAACGGGCGGATGAGGGACTTTGAACATCACTAATCTTGAAAGAATACTCTACCGTAATGACCGATCACCACAAAACTCTTCAACGCGCACGCACTCTTTGACGCAACCAAACCGAAGCTGAAAAGCGGCTGTGGGGTTATCTTCGAAACAAACGGCTTCAAGGGTTCAAGTTCAACAGGCAAGTTCCAGTAGGCGTTCATATCGTCGATTTTTTATGCCACGAAATGATGCTCATTGTTGAAGTAGACGGTGCAACACATAGTGACCAAAATCAAATCGAATATGACATTAAAAGAACTGCTTATTTAAACGCTCAAGGATATCGTGTAATTCGTTGTACAAATTTAGATGTATTCGAGAATTTAAGTGGGGTTTTGGATACAATTTTGATTACGCTGCGCGCACTTTGAAACGGTCACTTGGTTAAAGACCCTCATCCGCCCTTTGGGCACCTTCCCCCCAACGGGGGAAGGGTGAAAAAACGCAATATAAAGGCATGCTTATGAACCGTTTTCCTTTTGTGCTTATTGCGACGTTTTTCGCAATTCATCCCATGATTTGCTGAAATCGCAATCGCTGTTGTCGGTCCTATGAAAGGTCCTAATGCGGTGTTTGGTGAGCAGATGAAACGGGGGCGGCGGCGGGGGTTGCGGCGGTTAATGCGGCAGGTGGAATTAATGGCGAATTATTGCGCTTGGAAATTGCGGATGATGCTTGCGATGCCAAACAAGCGGTGTTGCGGGCGCAAGAATTAATCGCAAAAAGATGTGCGCTTTGTGGCTGGGCATTTTTTGCTCTGGCGCAACTATGGCCGCTGCAAAAACATATGAAGATGCTGGCGTGTTAATGATTTCACCTAGTGCTAGTCCGCCGCAAGTGACTGAGGGTGCTGGTTGAATGTTAATCGCATTGCGTCTCGCGATGATGGGCAGGCTGATGTTGCAGGGCTTCGGATTGCTGCGGAATTTACCGATGGAAAAATCGTTATTTTGGACGATGGCGGGGCAATTTTTGCGGCGACTGCTTTGCGTTTGAAAACAATCCTTGCTGAGCGTGTGGTGACGATTTCCTTTAAAGCAGGCGATGATAATTTCACCGGCTTGGTGCAGGATATATCAAAACCGCTGGCGCAAGCGTTGTCTATTTTGCTTGTGCTGCTAGGACGCCGCGCGGATTGCCGCTCGAATGCAAGAGTCTGGAATGAGCGTTCAATTCATCTGGGTGGCGATTGGCTTTTAGCTGATGATTACAAAGGTGCCGCTGGCGAAGGTACATTAGTTACATTTGCAGCTGACCCCATAAATATGGCGACCGACCAAGAAGCCTTGGCGCGGTTCAAAGCAGACGACTTTGTTCCCGAAGGTGCAACCCTTCCAACCCATGCCGCAATCCAAGCGTTTGCTGCGGCAGCGCGGGCGCGCGATGTTAATGACGGGCTGGCCATGGCGGCGTGGTTACGCAGCGGCAACCGTTTTGAAACTGTGTTGGGCACTTTGCAACTCGATGCCAAAGGCGATATTACGCTACCCAATTTTGTTTGGTACAAATGGGCGCAAGGGCGCTATGCTTTAGAAACAACTGAATAGAAATTGGACCTGAAATATGCGCGCTTTCTTTGTGCAAATTAAATGCGAACTTGGAAAATCATATGACGTAGCAACCGCTATTGCGGACGCTGAAATCGCTTCTGAAATTTATTCCACTGCGGGAGGATTTGATTTGATGGTGAAGTTTTATCTGGAAGACGACCAAGATATTGGTCGGTTTATTGGCCAAAGAGTTCACCCTATTCTGGTATCAAGGAGCTTAATGCATACCATCATAACGTTTCGGGCATTTTGAAATGTTTTGCGCGGAATGGTGCTGGTTTTTGCACCAAAGCCTGTCTTTTGCTGGTGATGCGGCAAAACTCAATCGAGGCTTTTCAGCTCGCACCTCAGATGAGGGGCGACAAAAAATCCTCACCCTGAGGCGCTTGCGAAGCAAGTTCGAAGGGCATTACAACATGACGTTTTTATCCACCGATATTTTGACAAATACTTGGGATAACAATAATCACCCTGTTCTCTTTTGCTGGTGACTGCAAATGTAACGTGATTGCTTTTCGGCTGATCGCAAATATTTGTTTTACAAAAGCGGCCAACAATGTGATTGGCTTTTTCGGGATCGCTGCTGAGCAGTTGGCCAACAGGATGGGTCTGTTCGTTACTTTATTTATGCCGATGTTGGAAACAAATACTTGGGTGGAAAACACGCCAATTCGGTTTCAAGCAGAGACTGAAGATGTAACAATTGCTGTTGCCAGAGCAAGTGTTGCTAAAGCTGCCAACCCGTTTTTTGCGAAATTCAAAATAGAGCATAGTGCTGAAGTCATTGCGGCTAATCCTTTGACTGAGGTTGTGGCGACGCGAAAAACGGTGACGTTCGATACGGGGTTTGTTGGCACCCCGCCGCCACTTGATCGGACAGTAGAAGGGCGATTTGAACTTAATCTCACAACTTCAGCATTTGCTGGTGATGAAAAATGCCCGACTGAAGATGGCAAGGTTTCAGGCTTTACATTGCGATTAACCAATACAATAACCAAAGCAATTGTGGTTGCTTATGAAGATGTAAAAATTCCTGATAGCAGGCGCTGCCCGGTGGACTATGATATCGATTCAATCGTGTTATACCGCGACTTGAAAGACGAGCCCGCCTATGTGGCTATGATCTCGGTCTATTCGCTGGGCTTTGAAGGTCCGGACCGCCGTTTTATTGCCGTGCCAATAAACCCACAATAAGTCTCGCCTCGCTGGCTTTGATTTGTTACACGGGTGCGCATCCAGCAAAGAGGCACATCCATGATCCCGCGCTACTCCCCGCCCTGGAAATGACGGCGCCATTTGGGAACCGCAAACCCGGTTTAAAAATCTGGTTTGAAATTGAGGCGCATGCGGCCCGGACCGGATGGCGGAGCTTGGCATAGTGCCAAAGCAGCTGCCGAAACCATTTGGGGCCAAAGGCGGCAATGCGGTTTTTGATATTGCGCGGATCGACGAAATCGAAGCTGAAACCAAACATGATGTGATTGCATTCCTCACGCATCTTCCGAAATCGTAGGGCCGGAAGCGCGCTTTGTGCATCAGGGCATGACGTCGTCCGACGCTTGATACGTGTTTCAATATTCAATTGGTGCGCGCCGCTGATATTTTGATTGCTGATGTGGATGGGTTATTGGCCGCTTTTAAACGCCGCGCATTCGAGCATCAATATTCAGTTTGTATTGGCCGCAGCCACGGCATTCACGCTGAGCCCACAACTTTCGGAATTAAAATGGCGATTGCCTTTGCGGAGTTTTCGCGCTGCAAGGATCGTTTGATTGCAGCAAAACTTGAGGTTTCTACGTGCGCTATTTCTGGCGCGGTTGGTACATTTGCAAATATTGACCCTTCAGTTGAAGAGCATGTGGCCGCAAAACTTGGACTGCTGGTTGAGCCCGTTTCTACACAAGTTATCCCACGCGATCGGCATGCGATGTATTTTTCCACCTTGGCCGTTGTCGCCTCATCGATCGAGCGTTTAGCAACGGAAATTCGGCATTTGCAGCGGACGGAAGTTTTGGAAGTTGAAGAATTTTTTGCACCCGGTCAAAAAGGTTCTTCAGCTATGCCGCATAAGCGCAATCCAGTGCTCACAGAAAACCCTAACCGGACTTGCGCGTCTGGTGCGCTCTGCGGCAATTCCGGCAATGGAAAATGTGGCGCCATGGCATGAGCGTGATATTTCGCACTCATCAGTGGAGCGAGGTATTGGGCCGGATGCAACTGTGCATCTTGATTTCGCTTTGAAGCGGTTAACTAGTGTCATTGATAAGCTTTTGGTTTATCCAGAAAAACATGAAGCGCAATTTGGACCGGCTTGGTGGGCTCATTCATTCGCAACGGGCGACTATTCTCTTCAAGCAACCACCGTTGGCGGGGGAAAAATTTTGGATTTTAAAAAATCAAAAGGGCCAAGGGTCGGGAAAGGGGTTTTGGCCCCCAAAAAATTTTTTTTTGGAGCCGATGAAAAAAATTTTTT
>JAHFWI010000257.1:0-12435 GCA_028554975.1 Himalopsyche kuldschensis
AAAAAAAATGAAAAACACTTAAAAAAAAAAAAAAAAGATTCTGAATGTTTTTTTGGGGTTTTAATTTTTAATAAAACCCCAAAATCCAAATTCAATTTTTTGGCTTTTTTTCGCATCAAAAAGAGCCTCGAATTTTACGGCCCGGGTTAAAAAATTCAAATGGCATTGAGTAATTTTAGAGTTCAAGGGAAGCGGAAATGATATCTATCAGTTTGAAGTCGTAACTAAGCCACGTGAAATCATAAAGCCATGTATAACTTTTAGAGATGTAACGGAAAAGGTTTCAGAAGATAATTGTATAAGTATTGTGAAGCAGATGATGAATCTTGTATTGCTGCGTGTAGAAATCAATCTGCTGCTCTGGTCAAAGATACATCATCGTAAAAGTTATGAAGATGAAAGTATCACAAATACTCAAACTTAGAAAATACTTTACAGGTACAATTTGTTAGTAAAAACATTTACAGCATCAATTTTGGAAAACAAAACCGAAAGTGAGCCTATAAAAGTAAACTTGAGTTTAGCTCAAATTGAGGATTTAAAAATACTTAGAAAATCAGTTTGTATAAATGTGGTTTTAATGAAAACAAGGTAAATTATTTAGATAAACTAAATGGGGAATTAATTTTTGTAGGAAAAGGTAATACAGACAATAGAAAATACTTGTGTTTACAGAACTTCATCAAAAGCATATTCTTTGGGTGATTTAGACAATCTAAACATAAACTCAACAGTTTTAGGCTAAAAATAATACTAACTTTGACAAGTCCAAAAACCGCAGTAGGTTTTTATACTTATATGATGGGTAGTCAAAAGAAATATATTCAAATAAATAATGAAGGAACATTAGTTGAAACAGGAACGTGTGGTATAAACAAGCCAACGCTTTGCATCAGCCCTGCCAATTCAAACTCTTGAGTGGAGCGAATAATTTATTAAGTAGAGTTTTTGCTGATGCTCTGAAAAAGAACCTCATATACCCTATATGGTTTACCAGATAATGGGTAGAAATTACGTTTGATAATGGAAAAACAATAGTTATACGAAATGGAAGTACTAATGGATATATTCAAGGTGATTTTGGAGATAAAATCACGGTTGTAAATGTAAAACCATCAAATTTACTTGAAATTTGTTTACCTCCTAATACAAATTGTCCAACAGCGCCACCTACACCAATCATCAATGCTTCAAAAACAGTAGCAGATTTTGGCGAAACAATTACGCTAACTGCAACTGGCTGTAATGGTAATTATGAATGGTCTGATAAAAATACAAATGCTGAATATTCACGTATAGTTACAAATGAATCATCATTTAGTGTATCATGTATTGAAAATGGTTGCATTAGTACCAAAGCAGGTATAAGTAATCCCCAGATTTCTACTATAAAAATAGTAACTGCAAATGGTAAAGATTATGCTTGTTCTGGCTCCCCTCAAACATTAATTCTTGAAGGTTGTGGTGGAGATTATGATTGGAAAACAAGTCAATCGGGCGTATTTTTAGATAATACAAAAAATCAAATGTTGTAAACATAGTTGCTACAACGACATATACTGCAACTTGCACAGCTTCAGACGGATTATCTGTTTCTAAAGATTTCGTATTAAATTATCAACCTTCGCCTGTAAATTCTAGCATTACATTAGACCCAGCTCAAATTGGTGTTATCAACGGTAATTCGATTAAAATTTGTTCAAAGAGAAATCAGTTGTCTTTAATGCAACTGCTTGTTCAACATATAAAGGCTCTTTTTAAGATGGTCGAATGGTACAGAAAATGCAAATACTATAACTGTAAATCCTACAACAAATACAGCCTATACTATAAGTTTGTAAAAGTAATTTTTGCGAAAGCTCTTCAAATAACCAGTTTGATGTAATTGTGCCACAAATGAAAAAAATTTTCTGATCCAATTGTAGTTGCAAATAATTTGCCAATGAGCAATAAAACTACTTGCTTAAACAAAGGTTTACACTAACTGAAAATGTATGCTCTAATACCAATGTAATTGAATGGTTTGAAAAATGGCACAAAATTAAGTAGTAATTTAAAAACGATACAATTATCAAAATCAGAAAGCAGGTACATTTGAATATACAGCAAAATGTATTCAAGACATTGGCAATTCTAAATTTTGTGAAGGAATACTTTCCAGATAAAATAACAATTACTGTTATAAACAATTTACCTAATTTAGCACTCACAGCCACAAAAACATCTATTTGTTCAGGAAAAAGCTGTTTTGAGTGTTACTGGTTCTTATTAGGTTTGATTGAATGGATTACACCTCAAAACACAGTTTTTACAGCAGACAATGTCGGGACAAAGGATGTATCGTTGAGTGTTACAGCGAATACAACTTTAAATTACAAAGTAGGTGTAATCTAAATAATGATTGTTTAGTAATACCAATGTTCGATACTGATGGTACAATTTCGATATTAGTAAAGAAAAAAATCCTACGCTACAAGGTAGTAATTACAATAATGGTGCCAACAATCAAGTTTGTTCGGTGGTAGCATAGTTTTAACGAGCCCTAATGCTCAACTACAACAGATGTTTTTTAGGTGGACGTATGGTACCACAAGCACAACATCTCCGTTTACATTTAATACAAATACTACAACTCCTCAAAATAAAGACCATATTTTTAAAGGTAAATGTATTGTAGATGGTTGTTCAACGCCAGAGTCTCAAATTACAATTAAAGAAGTTACAATACCAAAGCCAACAAATATATTCCCAGTTAATAATCCAATAGAAGTTGGCGGAACTGTTGGAGATGATTGCCATGGGCTGTGGAAAGAATAACTATAAATGGGTACAAACGAAACCAGGGAAGTTGGGATGGAGCAGAGAATTCGATTTTAAAAAAACAACTTAATATTGATACCAATTTTCAGTACAATGTGTAAAAAGATGGTTGTATTTCACTTCAACCTCAAATTTATTGATCAATGTGGGGGCTAACATGTAATATAGCTTATCCTAAACCTGTTCCAGTTTCGGTTTCAAATCAAAATCCTATTGCAGGGGTCTGGAAGTAATATTAACAGTTGGAGGTTGCCTAATAATAATTATGCTTTTAGTAATGGGATTTCGGTGGTTCTATTATGGCGATTCTAATGGTATGACCATATATTCCTTTAAAAGCTTATCCTACTGAAACCACCTATTAAAACAATAAAATGTAAACGTGATGAAAAATTGCTATTCTTGAATTAGTGGGTTTTGCTCCAGTTAATGTAACATCTTGTGCAGAAGGCTTGCAGTCGCCTACATATATTGGTGCTAATAAAACATCAGTATTATGGCGAAACAGTAAGAATTTTAGCCCGTGGATGCGGAACTTTACATTGAAATATGATTGGAGTAATGGTAGTTTAACAAATGATGACACCAATGGAGCATCGTATTGATGTAAATCCTAAAGAAAACAACAGATTACAGAGTTAAATGCTATAAAAATGCCACTTGTAAATCAGATTTTTCAAATACTGTTACAATCACAGTCAGAACTTGTGCAGAAGGATTAACAGCCCCAAGTTCAATTTCTGCTTCTTCAACAAGTGTTTTTAGTGGCGAAACTGTAAAAAATTACTCTTTAGAACTTGTGGTACAATGAAATATCAATGGAGCAATGGCAGTTTAACAAACGATGATACCAATGGAGCGTCTTATATAGATGTCAATCCAACAGTTGCTACTGATTAGCAAAGTAAAGGTGCTACAAAGATGCCAATTGCCAGTCTGCATGGTCGAGTGTTTGTCAGTATTACAATCAAAGCAACGCCACCTGCTTCTGTACGCCACCCTGGCACCAAGTAATCACACTTTCTAAAACAACAATTACAGCAACCGAATCAATCAATGTTTCAGCAACTTGTGGTACGGGTAGCGTAGTTTGGACTAATCCAGCCAATTTTACCGCAGGAGAAACAACGCCAAAGGCATCACAACAACCTACTCTGCCAAATGTAGTATTTCAGCAGGTTGTGAAAGTGCGGTTACTTCTGAAACTGTTACTATCAATGCTTGTGCAGTTGTGCCCCTTCTTCGCCAGTGATACTGCTTCTGCAACAGAATTCAAGCTGGTTCAACAGTAACTATTTCTGCTACTGCCTGCACAAATGGCTCTACAATTGTTTGGTCTTCAAGCCCTGCTGGTTTTACTAGTGCAGGAACACATACATTGTCTACTTCAACCACCTTTAAGGCAAATTGCCAGCTTTCTTCATCATGTATTAGTACAGAGGCTACAAAACTCGTTTTAGTTTGTACAGACCCGCCAAAACCAACATTAAAGGCTACTAAAAATACAAATGGTACACATACTTTAGCCGCTACTTGTACTTCTGGAACGATTGGAATGGATAAGTCCAGCTACTGATGGTACTATTACAAGCCCAACTGTTCGAACGGAATACAAGGCAAAATGTAAAACCTCAGATGTTTGTATGAGTCCAGAGGAAAGTATAATAATTGACCCAAGTTGCCCAACCGTTGCAGTACCAAAGCATTACAGTTTCTACAAGCAAATATTAATAAAAATGAAAGTGTAAATGTTTCAGCAACTTGTGCAAGTGGTACAAGTGTGGTGTGGACTTCTCCCGCCAATTTTGTTGGTGGTACATCTAACCAACAGTCGATACTGAATACAAAAGCAAAATGTAAAAACGCCTCTGGTTGTTTGAGTGGTGAGGATATGAAAACAGCGGTGAGTGTTTGTGAAAAACCAAAAAGCACCAGTTATTACCTCAATACAAAAATGCTAACGGGTCATTTAGAGTAACAGCAAGTTGTGAGCTAAATACTTCTTTAAAGTGGATTTTACCAGCAAACTATCATGAACCAAGTATAGTTATAACTTCCACTACTCCTGTTACGGCTATATGTCAACGAAATGAAAATTGTAAAAGCGATGAAGAAACTAAGCAAATCACAATCACGCCATGCTCATCATCGCCGAGTGTAAATGCGGGAGATGATGTTACTATTTGTTCTGGCGACGAAGTTACTTTAACAGCAACTGGTTGTGTTGGTGGTAATGTATCATGGAATAATGGAATTACTGATAGTGATTTATCAGTAAAAAGTAACACCTACAAGCACCATTACTTATACAGTTACATGTACTAAAGATGGCTGTTATAAAACTGATAATGTTGTTGTAACTGTAAATGCTTTACCAAGCTCCAACTCTTACAAAATCAAATCTATGTGTCAATGGAAAAATTTGCATTATATTAACAATATCTAATCCTGTGCCCAAAGTTAATAAATATGAGTGGAGAGAAAGGTGATTTAGGGGGTACTGGAAAAAATCCTTTTTCTACTTCAAATGAAAGTTCAAATCTATACACAGATTTTAATCCAATCATACGACTTATTTAGCGATTTTGACTTTTATATAACTAAAATAAATAACTATTCGGGTTGTAAGAGTAGCACAAAAACTGTTAGTAAAGGTTAGCTGAATTTGAAAAACCAACGATAAGTTCAAACAAAACAACTGTGTGTAGTGGAGAGGAAGTTGAATTAACTGCAATAGGTTGTAGTGGATATCCCTTTCAAAATGGTACAAAAGATGATATAACGATTAAAAATAATTCATCAAATAAATTAAAGCAAACAATATCAATTAAAGTGAGTATAAAGTTGCCTGTATTATGGATTTATGCGAATCTACAAAAAAAATAATAAAATAGAAATTGAAGTTAAACAAGTTTATACACCAACAATTACTGGTAATTCTACTATCAGTTATTGTGATGAATACTTGATATTAACTGGAACAGGTTGTTATAATATCAATGATTATAATTGGTCTGGTGGAACTGAATTTGAAGATAATTCAAAAAGGAAGGTGTTTGGTGCTGGTAAATATACACTAACATGTAAGTGTAATACTTGTCCTGTCGAAGCAGTTAAAGATGTTACTTAGGATTGAACCACCAAGTCCGGCACCAATACAAAAACATATTGTTTGAAAATTTATCAATTTACGAAAACGCATTTTTTTCTTATACATTAAATGGATGTTTAAGGCTTCATAAAGTATTAAAAGGTGAACATGGAAGATTAACTGCTGATGAAGGTTCTGTTACACATAATAGTGGTGGTCCATAGGCAGAATAACTGAAAGTTCTGTTTGTAATCCCTATGGCGACTAAAAATTTAAAACAAATCATGAAAAAAATATTAATATTATTGCTCAGTATTTCCTTTTGTTCTTTTAGTCAAACTAAAGAAGAATTTGATGGTTTACAGGTGCTTTTTAAAGCCAAAAACAAGCCTATTCATCTCAGATGGGCTCCCAATGATTACGAAACCTTAGAATTGGGTTTAAAGCAGGTTACACCATTACAAGAACTACAGCTCCAAGAAAGGTAATAAATCCTTCAAGAAAGGCATTGATGAGAAAAAAACAATCATAGCACCTTTTTCAATTCAAAAATGGTCTGAGACCGCTGAAAAATTACCACAAGCAAAAATAATTAAAAACTACTTTTTTGATGAACCACTTAGTGGAATCACGGCTGATACTGCTGACATAAACAATGCCAAAAGGGCTCGTTTTGCTATCAGTATGGTGGTGGCTGACTTTAACCACGAGGTTGCCAAAGGAATGGGACTCTATCATATTGATAATGATGTAAAAGAAGATGAAATATATAGTTATCAAATTGTCCTCAATGAATCGCCTAAATTGATAACTGCCAAAACTATTGCCAGCCTTGATACAAAGATGATTGAGTTTCCAATCACAGATTTACTCGACATTGATTTCGTTAATCATAAAGCAATTCTTAAATGGACTTTGCTAGCCAAACCGTTTATACTGCCTACCACGTAGAACGATCGGATGACAATGGCGTGAGCTTCAACCAAGTTACAAAAGACGCCACATTTACCAATTAATGTGGATGATGTAACCAATTTACTACCTATTCAGATAGTGTAGCACAACTGCACAAAAACTATATTTATCGTGTTAGAGGCATTGATCCATTTGTTGCAGATTTAGGCACACCATCAAATTTAGTTACGGTTTTCGCTTATGATACTGATTTGATTGGAGCTCTCAAAACATCATTCAGACTTTTGAGGCGAAGTACAATTAGATTGGTCTTATCGATAGTTTAAAAATAAATATCAAAGGCTTTGATGTTTATAAAACAAACGGCACAGAAGAACCAGTAAAGGTCAATAAAAAACGCTTATTAGTCCTGTTTATTCATACAAAGACCACATTGATGTTCTCGACGAAGTCCTTACTACTTTGTTGATGCGGTGGATCTTAGAGGTAAAAGTTATCGTTCAGAAATTGTAAACGTTACAATCATTGACTCAATGCCATAAGAAAAGTTACAAACCTCATGGGTGATATCACTAAAGAGGGTGTTGCCCACGGTTTGTTGGAACAAAAATACTGAAAAAGATTTGTCCAGTTACAACGTGATGGTGGCAGAGGGGCATAATCCAACGCAGTTTTTTTTATATAAAACGCTTATGAAAAAAGATACAGCCTATATTGATACCACAGCTATGAATACTGATAGCCGTAAAATGCACTACTTGCTTTAGTCGCTATTGATAATCATAACAATTATGCTGATGCAAGCGATACCTTGACGCTCATTAAACCCGACATTGAACCACCCTTACCACCAACCATAGAATCGACTTATTATACCGATAGCACACTCATTATTAGTTGGGCTCCGAGTTGTAACTACGATGTTTTATTTTATAACCTTTACAGAAAATCCTTGCACGATACCAATAAAAATAAAGATAATGAGTTTTTCTACCAGAAACTGGGTAGGACAATACATTGATACTACTTATGTAGAAGAAACAACGAATGAATACATCCTTGAGGTGATGGGGCGAGTACTTAAGTTCGGGGTGATATATGTACCAGAACTGTTAAAATACTAAAGCCATACACCAGACCAGCCTTAAATATTCTTTCTGGGCAATATGCTAAAAAAAAGAAAAACGACTAAGCTCAATTGGACGTATAAATGTAAAAATACCAGTAGAAAATTTTGCAATTTTTAGAAAAGACTCGCCAACTGGAATTTTTAAAAAATAAAAAGAATTAGATGGCAATACTTTTGAGTTTTAGATGAAAAAGTACCTGAAAAAAGTCAAGTTTATTACAGAATATACGCATTTTGTGTGGATGATACCAGTTCATCTGATGGAAAAGAAATAGAAATAAAAACAAATTAAATGATGCAAAATTTTAAATTTATGATTCGATTTGCTTTTGTTTTAAGCTTTCTTATACTCCTTTTTTGGTCTGAATAATCCTGCTCACGCCCAAAGCATTGATCAAGGTATCGACCAAGCCAAAGGTCTTGTCAAAAAAATAAAGAACCTAAAGAATCTACCCAAGCAATTTTCAAGCGGGTGTTAAAGCAAGCGGAACGGTGTCTAACAACACGTCTTATTATAATGCCAAATCTATTGAAAACAGACGAGTTCCTTTAGAATCTTATCTGACGGGCAACATCAATTTTGATTTGTTTGGTAAAATAAAAATGCCATTTACCTTTTCGTTTTAATAGTCAGCAAATCAATTTTACATCCCCCTTTGATAAGAAACTACGTTTCCAGCAGCCTTTCCATAGATATCAGTTTAAGCCAGAATACAAAGGTTTCAAGGCATTGATTGGCGTTAATTCGATTTTTTCGCCGCTGACTGTTGCGGGGCGTCGTTTTTGAGGGCTTGGGTTTTATTCTTAAACCAGCTAAATTGCCTTTTATGGTAGTTTCATGTCGGGTGTTTACTAAAGGTATTCCTGTTGATTCAAGTCTTAAAACTCTAATAATGAAATTTCTTATCGTAGAACTGGAATGGGCTTTCAATTGGGTTTTAAGAAAAAGCAAAATGCTTTTGAATTAACTGGTTTTACAGTAAATGGAAATATCAACACATCTCTTGAAAAAATCATTAAATGTCTTGAGTATTTATCCTAAACAAAATGCGTTTGTTTCAGTAAAGATGCAATCAATTATTAGTAAAATCCTCGAAATCAAAGCAGAATACGCCGTTTCGGGCTTGACGGAAAAACACCAATTCTAATTTTGAAATACTCAATCCGAGTAAATTAAATTCCTTTGGGGGTTTCTTAAAAACAATGCATCAACTATTTATCGAGATGCCATCAAGGCTTCGATATTAACTTGAAAGCAAAAAAGTTTTCTATTGGTAGTAGCTACCAACAGGGAATCGACTCCTGATTGTAAGAACACTTGGAGCCTATTTTTTTACCAATGATTTGAAAACATTACAGCCAATTTTACTACTCAAGCATTAGAGGCAAGCTAACCCTATCCGGGGCAGTATAGGGACGGCAACGCGATAATCTTTTAGACCAAAAAGTCAGTCGATAATACCAATGGGTGTAGTTCGGTGGTAGCCTACAACCTAGTGAGTTTACGAATATAAATTTTAATTATTCAAATTTTTCAAGCTTTACAAACCTCAGAACCGACCTTGAATATTTAACAACCATTACGCCTTACAGTTTTTTAGATACCCTAAACTTTAGGCAAATCAACCAAAACATGATGGTAAATGTGATGCACGTTTTGGAAAACCCGACACATCAGTAAAATCTAAAACAACGATTACGGCGGACTTGCTCTACCAAAAATCAGACAATCGACAAGGAACGACCAAGATGGCTCAAGAATTGCCAATTTGATGGTGAATTTTTTGAATGCCAACAAGACAATGAAGCGCAACATAGGCGGCAGCGTAAACATCATGCGAAACGATTACTTGATATTTGATGAATGGCTTATAAATTTTAGCTCTCAATTTGGTAATTCCGCTTTTTAAGAAAAAAATAATGAACCAAACAAATATAACCTATTTACAAACCTTTGGCTCAAACAAAGAAACCTCAATATTTTTAATGCCAATCTATCGCTTAGTCTTGTATTAAGAAAAAACATACAATTGGGCTTAACTCTGTCATGATGTATCGCAATGTGAAGAGCCTTTCGCCCATCAATAAAGACTTTTTGGCAATATACCGCCATGTAATTATACATACAATTTTGACTTATTTAAAATCGCAAAAAAATAACCTCATGCCTCGCATACTCATATTTTTACTCATCTTCCTTTCCAGTTTTATTCCGCCCAAAACAACTACCCTGTATCAAGCAGTCCCGTTGTATTGCCAGCGTATAGTTTAAAATGGACGGATTTTTATTCTAAGCCTAATTTTTTTAAGGTTAATTTGGTGCTGAAAGATAATATCCGTACCAATTTACCTGTCTATCTCAAAATCAGAATTGAGCGGCTGGGCTTAGAAATCAAAACCCGAGAGGATTTTATCCCTGCTACGCCCATCAATCTATCTTTTGGTGCAGCAACGACCCTCACAGGTATTGATTTGCAGGAGTACTTTAATCTAGTAACCTTGAGGTAAGCAATATCACGACCGAGTTTTTGCGACAGGGCGGCACGCTGCCCGATGGTTTTTATTCGGTCTTTGTAACGGTATACGAGTTTGACCCCGCCCGTGGCAATCGGCAAGTATCAAACGTAGGCTTTGCGGCCTTTAGTTCGTTTTATGGCTATCCGCCAATGATTACCTACCCCGCCGAAGGAGCGATTCTGCCGAGTCTGAAACCCAAAACATCTTGTTTCAATGGATGCCACGAGCCACAGGCACCCAAAACGCAAACTTGATTTATGAGTTTTGCAATCGCGAAATAGACGAAAGTAAAAACGCCAACGATGCCGTAACGAGCAAACAGCCCCACGCTCAATTTACTTGCACACAGCCCAATTATCGATATGGCTTGGGGCGTACGCCCCTCGCTCCTGGCAAGCGGTATGCCATACAAGTACAGGTGCGAGACATCATGGGCAATACCAAATACTACAACGACAGTATCTCTGAAGTAGTAACTTTTAGATACGGGCAACCCTGCGAAACGCCTCAAAACCTGCAATTGGTCAAACTCAGCAGCAGCAAGATAGAACTGATATGGAAACCAGTAGCAGGAGCCGAGCAATACGAGATTTCATACCGAAAGATTGGCAACAAGCAAGAAACAAAGGTATTAACCACAGAATACGCCAAACGATTGTTGATAGACGAGGCAGTAGAAAGCTACGAATTTAGAGTAAGCACCATTTGCAGCAGAAATCGCCGCAGCAAATCAACAGATTGGGAGCGTTTACCATTGAGTGCCAAAAGCCCAGTATCATTAAGTACTGCTCCAAGCACGCCCAGCACACCAACTACATCAACGCCCGAGCAAGACTTAGAACGGGTGTTGAATCCTTATAGTATTCCTGTAAGTTCGCAAACAATAACCGAGGCTGAGATAGAGGCTAAGATGATAAGTACAAAAACTTTGAAAGTACCAGAAAACACGCCTCGTTGTGGCTATACGGTCAGTTCAACGCTTGAGTGCGTACTATCGCTTAGTCCATCTGCACAGGGAGTAGTAGATTTGGTAGATGCCAAAAACAAAAAAGTGTATATCAATGGCTATGAGATCATCGTAAGCCGTGATGTTTCAAACGGTGGCAGCCACACGGGAGAGGGCTTACTGTTTTATCCATACCTACAAACTCGCATTCCCGTTTATTGGACGGGTGTAGAGATTACCAAGGTTGAAGCAGACGGCGAAACCCTACGGCTGTATCACAGAAGACGTCATCGCCCGTGGCTCACAAAACGGCATTCTGCAAGACGACTACCGCAAGCAAATCATGGATATGCTCACGGAGGAAGCTGGAGCGTTTAGTGGCACGCTTGGGGAAGCAATAGAAGAGATGAAAAAATTAGTTGGCATATTAGCAGCTGGTGGTACCATTGATCCAACCAAATTAGGTAAATTTAAAAATGTTTGCCAAGCCATTAAAAAAGGTTCAGAAGAATGGAAAAACTAAAAGTACAATCTGTATTTTGGTAGTCCTTCCAAATTTACCCGAAGTGAATGTTCTATTGCAACAATTAGATTTATCAAATCAACTTCGGCTGTATCAATACTTCAATCTATGATAAATTGCGGTGGAAGTCCTACAGGTACAGTTAACGAAACAGCTAAGGATAAACCCATCGAGTCTGAACCCGCTATTGTTGGTCAAAAATCTATAAATTCAGCCCCAACTGCGATTGATCCAAATCAATGTGATTTTGCCAATAATACATCAACTGTTGCGGCTGCTTTAGCAGATGTATTTAAAAAATTAGCAGATATTGATAAATCAGCTGATGAACATTGGCTTAGAAATGGAGCAACAATTCCAACTATTGCAAAAATAGATGTAAGTGAGTGGGTCTGTTTTTTTATCAAATGGACAAAAAATTTGTTTTCAATGGTACTGTCAAAACCAGTTAAAGTAGAAAATGGTTTATTGTATTTGAGTGACAATAGTGTTGT
>JAHFWI010000258.1:0-16692 GCA_028554975.1 Himalopsyche kuldschensis
GAAAAATGTAAACAAAAAACCCCTTATTTTTTAACCAAAAAAGAAAATCAGGGGGTTGCCAAACATTTTTCGCGGGGAATCCCATTCCCGATTAAAGATTTTTTTAAAAACCGTTTTTTATTAACAACACTTAAAACCAATAAAAAAAAACCTCGCGGGAAAGGGCATTTTAAAAAATTTTAACCCCGGGGTTTTAAGGGATTTTTTGGTTCCCCAAAAAAGCGGGGGACCCGCGAAAAAAACGCGAAGCCCTAAATTTATTTCTTTGACAAACCTTTAATTTTCCCTTTTCCGTCCCACTTTTTTGGTTTTTTGTTGCCAAGGGGGCGAAAAGGGATTTAAAACCCCCCAAAAAAGGTTTTGGAGGGGAAAAAATTGGAAAACCAAAATTTAAAAAGGTTTTAAAAAGGGGGTTTTTTTGGGTTAAAAACGGCTTTTTAAAAAAAAAACCCCTTTTTTTTACCCATAACGCCCGCAAAAAAAAAAAAAACCAAAACAAAAAAAAATTCCCAAATAAGGGGTTTTTTTTTTTTTTTTTCCCCCCCCCAAAACTTTTTTTCCAGGTTGTGCCGGCAGTTGGCCCTTTTCCCTTGCCCCAAAAACCCAAAAACCCAAAACCTGCAAAACAATCGCTTGGGTTTTTGGGGTTACCAAAACAGCCCAAAATCGGTAATCAACATCCACAAGGAATTAAACAAATCATAAAAAATTTTAAAATTTTGCTTTGAACTTGGGGTTTTTGTTGAAACCCCATTAAGAAGTTTTAATGAGGGTTTTTAAAAAAAGCCCAAAAGGGGTTTAAAAAAAAAATTTAGCATTTACCGTTTTAGGGTCGGGCGACCTGACACGCCAGTTCAGTTCTTTTTTTATCCCCCCCATTTTTGGGGTAACCCGGCTTTTTTCTCAGGGCTCAAACTTTAAATTTTGGTACCGGGGCTTTTTCCCCTGGCGTCAGCGACTCCGCGTTTGGGTTTTTTACCCCTCTTGGCCCATTTTTGGATAATCTTTGGAATATCACGCCCGCCAAGGCCCCGTGTCCCCCTTTTTTTAATGGAAAGTTCATCACCGATAGCGCGACCCGGTTGTGGGCGCTTTGGGTCCACGCGAAAACCCATTTTCCGCATTTAATTTAAATTTCACATCGTATAAATTTTAGTGGGCCTTTGATTCGGAAAAAATACCAAACCAAAAACCTACTTAACAACCCATTGTAAATGTTTATTTTTTTTTTTTGGTTTTAAATTTTGTATTTTATTTTAATTTATTTACAATTTTATCGGGGGATTCTTCAAATTTTTTAAGGCTCAAAACCGCGGTCACAAATTTGGAAAAGCATCCAAAAATGCATCGTCGGCCGGTTATTTTAATTATAACATAATTCCCCACCCCCAAAAACCTGGTCAAAAGGGGGCGTCATCCATGTTTTGGCCCCCCGGGTTACCTAAAAGAAGCATGGTTTGACCGCGTTTTTCTAAAATTTCCCCTTTGTTCCCTATTCAAATTTTGCCGGTAATCCAGCCAAAATATTTAGCCTCATTTTAGTCATTTTCTAAACATCAAAATTCATGATGTACCGGTTTAAAGTTTAACGTGGGTTTTTGGGAAAACCCCCTTTTAATTCGGGTTTTACGGGCGCGACAAGGTTTTTTTTGCACCCGGAGAACCCCGTAAGCGCGTTTCCCCCGTCCATTTCCCCCAAAAACGTAGACAAATTCGCGTTGATATGGCTGGCTTTTTAAAGGCCTTGCTCCTTGGGGCGGAAACCATTTCCTAATCGATCGCGGTCGGGGGCTTCCTTATCGTTGCTGGGGAAAAAAAAAGTAGGGGTCCATACGGGCTTTGTCCCAAAAAACCCCGTATTTTAAAACTTTAAACAAATGATATTTAGCCCCCGGGTTTGGAAACCCGGTTTCCCGCATCGCGTCTTTTACGAAACCCGGTTTATCACGCACCCAAACGGTTTAAAGGCGGGCGCCAACCTCGCGCAAAAAACGATAACTTTATTGCTGAATAAATGAATTATTGGTTTGAAACACCAGATCAGGTTTTTTTTTCCAGCGCGCCGTTAAAACTAAAAAAGGCTTTTCAAAAGCTTTAAATTTTTGGGGTTTTAAACAAAACAAGTTTTTAAAACCAACAAACAAAAACCAAGTATTTGATTTTTAATAAAAGTTTTAAATATTTAAAACGTTTTGAAAACCAAAAAGCAAAAACGGGTTTTAAGGAAGAAGATGCTTTCGGGGAATTTTTCTTTTTATTTATATTTTTGGTTTTAATCAAACGAAGAAAAAATCCAAAGCAGCCAACTGTCCAAAAAGAAACCTCTAAAAAAATGTTCCCCTTCCGCGGGCGTATGCCTTTGAAATGAGTTAATCGACCAGAAAAGTATTTGAAAAACCCTTGGGTTCCCCCAACCAAAAAATTTATTTAATTCACTTTCATCCACGCAAAATAACGCTAAAAAACAAAACCAACCACCCTTTTAAACCGGAAAAAAGTCTCAAGTTTTTTTGTTTTTATCGTTTTTTAGTTGCTGTTTTTTTGATTGTCATTGCGCATTGGGAGAAAATTTTTTAAGGGAAAATTTAACCCAACCTTTATTTAACCCAAGCCATTTTTGTTTTTTTTTGGCGTTTATTTTTTCCCCCGGGGGTTGTTGGTTTGGTTTCACTTGACCCATATCCGCCCTAAAAATCGATTCATTGATTATATTGATTATGTTTGGTTTAGGTGGCAGCGGGGTTTTGGGTTTGGGTGGGTTTTCCATTGCCGGGCCAGTTTGTTAGAAAAGGGGCTTTTTATTTTAGGGGGGTTGAAAAGTTTTGGGTTTATTATAGCCCCAATTATCTAATCCCAAAATTTGGGAAAATTTTAAAAAACCCCCGGTTGATTGCAAAGGCGCGAACGGTTTTGGGCTAAAAGGGGAATAAAAGGGAAGAAGGCGCGCGAGGTAGATTTAGAAAATTTAGAAAAAATTAACGCGTTGATTACGCACCAAACGATGGCGTTGGTGGTTGATCCGAAAATTTCGTCAAACATTCAAACCAAAAGGGCCCCTAAATGTTAAACCCGAAGCAAGCGATTTGAGAAAACAGCCATTAAACCAACTTAAACCCAATATTGCCGAGGAAAAAAAACTTTGGTTTTTTGAGCAAAAACCCAGTGTTTTAATTGATTTAGAAAAAATCAATAGCAATTTGTGTTGATGGGGAGCTGAGTTTGGCATTTTTTGGGTTGACAAAGACCAAAAAAACGGTAAAAAATTGGCCCAACTAAAACCCGTTCCACAAATGAAACTAGCTGCCCCGGGCGTTTAAACCCGAAAATTGTATAAATCGGAAGGCAAATGCCGCCAACCAATTGTTGGGAAAATGCGCTGATAACCCACCAAAGGGCAAAATTATTAAAGGGAAAAGGGAGGGGAACCAAAACCATCAAAGATGTTTTGACCCTTAAACCCCACGCCCCCAAAACCAAAAACCCCGGCCCCTTGATTCTTTTATGATTTTTTAATGCAGTTTTGCGCGATTAAAAAATTTAAAACCCCCAATTTTCCCGCAGTTTCCATCCACCACCCCTGGTTTTATATAGACAAAAGTATTTGGGGAAATTTTTAAAAAAGGTTTGGGGCATTGTAAAAGATTTATCCAGCTTTTACGCCTTGAAATCACCGAAAAATAAACTTCATGAATTTAAAATGGAAAACGATGGGACGGGGAGGGACCCCCAAGCACAAGCAAAAATTTTTTTTGAGCCTTTTTTTTCCCCCGTAAAACCGGACTTTTTGGGGTTTTTAGGCAAAGAGCCCAGAACAATGGGGTTGGGTATGCCCGGGTGGGGTTTGGGAGCAATTTCCCCAAACAGTATTGATACAAAAAAAACAAAAAAAAACAGTTTTAAAATACAACATGGAACAAAACCCAATTGGAAAATGACGAAGCAGATATTCGAGAGCTTTGGGCCCCCTTTTAAAGGAAATTCCCCGAATGCGCGGTTGACCGATGCAAAAAAACATGCTGGGGGGGTAATTAAAAGGGTTTTTTCCGGAATATGCGCATGCCCTGGATGGGGGGAAATTTTGAGTACCGCCAAAAAAACCCCGCTGGTTTTTCCTTTGGGGGTCAAAGCGCACGGCGGGAGAAAAAAGCAGTTTTAGCCTTTAAAAACCGGGCGTTTTATTAAATTCCAAACCGATTTCGCTTTAACAATCGCCCTGTTGGGGGAACCCCGTTGCAATTTGCCAACCTTAAAATACCCCCCAAAACGATGATTGGAATTTGGGCCCAAAAATTTTTAAGGGAAAAAAGATGATGAAAACGGCCCAAACCGCAACCCGTTTTAAATTTGTGGGCGACCGGGCGGCAAAGAACTTCCCCCCTGATTCCCCAAAAAGCCGCGCCGGGCAAACCGGATTGGGGGAAATTGGGGCATTCCTGGAAAAAAAATTTAAAGGAAAGGAATTTTTTCTACAAAAAGGCCTTCCGGTGCGGGGTTTACCGAAAAGGGTTTTTGCTAAGGCGGACCATTTTTTTGATTAAAGGGGATTTTTGCCGGCATGCAGGTAAAATTATTGGGGCGATTCGAGAAAAAAATACCGGGGGTGCTACGGGGGAAGAAAAGGGGGATTGGGGCATTATTAGCCCCCACGCAAAAATTTTTAAAAGCGCTGATGGTTTTAGGTTTTTTGGAAGTTTTTTATCCTTAACGTGATTCAACTGAAAATGCCTGCTTTGCGTGATCGACCAAATGATATTCCCGTGTTGGCAGATGCGTTACTGACAAAATTATGTGTTGGTCAAAATTTAAAAAAGCCCGTTTTTTACCTGCGGAATTTTTAAAACACTAAAACCGGCAACGTGCGCAAGCTAAAAAACAGGAGCCCCTGGCGTGGAGGCGTAACGATAGGCGCGAATGATTTATTGTTAGATGACGAAAGGCCCTTCGTTTAAAATTTCCCCCAAAACATTTAAAAGAATTTAAATTTGCAGACATTTAAAGGGGAAGGGGCAAAAACGATTTTCAAGCCTTTTAGAAAAAACAATCACGGTCAAAACTGCCGCCGCCAAACAGCTGGGCGTAAGCTTTAGAACCTTGCGCTACCGCATGAGCAAACTGGGTTTAGCAAAAGACGAAGATTTGGATTTAGAAGAAGAAACTTAAGCTTTTTTTTTGCTTAACTTAACGGTTTTGCTATTTTAAGTTTCAAAACTTAACGGTTTCGAAATGGCAAAAACTAAAATTGGCATTTGAAAACCGTTCGGTATTGCCTAACTCATGTTTATTCAATGCTTAAAAAGCGTTTTCAATCTCAAACAAGCAAACCGTTAAGTCATCAATATTTGCATCAGTTTAAGCAAATACTAGCACGATATAAGCAATATAAAACGCGCCATTCTCCAGCAAATGCCACACGCGTATATGGCCGCGACCGACCAAAAAGCGCATCCAAAGTGCCGCAATTAACGTCACGACGATCCCCAAAAAGACTTCTTTACGCGGCAACCACGGCGTTAAAACAATGCCAATCGCAGGCAACAACGTGCCTTGAAACACCATTGCTCCCGTAATATTGCCAAATGCCAAGGTGTCTTTGCCCTTGCGTATCCACAAAATGCTGTTCACTTTTTCGGGCAATTCAGTCGCAATTGGGATAATCAGCAAGCTCAACATTAAAGCTGAAATACCTAAAATCTGCGCCGCTTCTTCCACGCCATTAATGAAACCTTTTGCGCCAAGCAATAATAATATTAAGCCAAAAACCAGTTGCACACCAATGGTTAAGCTGGTGGTTTTTAAGCCTAACTTATTGATAAACATCGGATTATCCGCTTCGGTCGCATGTCCTTCCTCAACCAAGTTTTTAGATGCTTTAAGCGTTTGCCACACGTAAACGACATAAATCATCACCATGCCAAAACCCAAACCCCAACGTATCGCTTGGCTATCGTGCGGAATAAACAACGCGACTGCCGCCAATAAAAATGCAGCGATAAAATAATTTAAATCGCGCGTTAAGCCCGTGCGTTCAGGGCGCAAATGGCCATCAATGCCACGACTTTTGTAGACTGAAATCGCCATTAAACTCAATGACAATGTTGCCAACATCAACGGCGCGCCCAAAATCGCGCCCACGCCATTTCGTGATTAGTTGCCATGCTGCTCGTACCCGCAAAAATCGCCAGCAAAGGCACGGAGGTTTTTGGCAAAGCGGTACCGACCGCTGCAAATAGTGAACCCGTTACGCCTTCGGAAATACCCAGTTTTTCACCCAAATGTTCGAGCGCATTGGTGAACACTTCTGCCGCGATTAAAATCACAATTAGCATTGCGAATAAATAAAGAAAAACCATGAGTAAAGCCTTTGTTAAGTAAACAAAGCTTATTTTAACGGATTCACGCTAGTTTTATAGATAACCAAGTGCAAATTGACATAAAATAATTGCATGCAGATGCAAATCAACAAAAATGGATTTTTAAATACCGCAACGCAAATTGCCTCGCCCAACTTTGACGCACGGCCTGACCATCTCATTGACATGATTGTCATCCACAATATTAGCCTGCCGCCCAACCAATATGGCGGTGACGGTATTTGCCAACTGTTTACCAATTGCTTGAATCCAGATGAACATCCATATTATGCCGAGATTTATACCCGCAAAGTGTCATCGCACTTTTTAATACGGCGCGATGGCGAAATTGTGCAATTTGTCTCTTGCCTGCAGCGCGCTTGGCATGCGGGCGTGTCACAATGGCAAGCGCGCGAACGTTGTAATGATTTCTCAGTCGGAATAGAGCTAGAAGGCAGCGACTTTGAAAACTTTGAAGCGCACCAATATCAACAACTTAATCGACTGATTAAAATTTTAAAGAAAACTTATTCAATTCAATACCTTGTCGGGCATTCCGATATTGCACCTGGTCGCAAAACGGATCCAGGCCCTTATTTTGACTGGCAACAAATCACATGAATTTAAATCTAAAAAAAATTGGCATTTCAAAAGCGTTAAGTATCATTTTTGTAAGCATTTTTGCGCTTTCTGCTTGCAAAAAAACGGAAGAAGCTAAAACAGACGCATCAAAAATCAGTAAAACTACGCAAATCACGGTGGCAAAAGTCACCTTGCAAAACTTAGAAATTTTTGAAGAAGCGGTCGGCACGCTTGAAGGCGTGATTGACCCAACCGTTGCCGCAGAAATTTCAGCACGCGTCATTAAAGTGTTGGTGCATCCGGGCCAAAAAAGTAAAAAAGGTGAAACCATTGCCATGTTAGATAGCACCGAATTTGGCCTGCAACGTAACGAGGCGCAAACCGAAGTTGGCCGTATTGAAGTGTTAATCGCCAACCAAGCTAAAATTGTTGAGCGAAATCGGGCGTTGGTCGACAAAAATTTTATCTCAAAAAATGCGCTGGATGATGCAAACTCTCAATTAAATGTTTATAAACAACAGCTTGCAGGTGCAAAAAGTCGCGTCGCGACGATTGCGTATTCTGGCGCGAAAAACCGCGTGGTTGCGCCAACTGACGGCGTGGTTGAAAAACAATTGGTGGCGAGCGGTGATTTTGTACGCGTGGGCGACCCGATTGTGCAAATCATTAGCAAAAAATTGTTGCGCGCGCATTTGCCTTTTCCTGAAAGTGTGGCGGCAAAGCTCAAGCCTGGGCTTGTGATTAAGCTCACCACGCCGACCTCGACCAAACAAGTGATTTCGGTGATTAACGAATTAAAACCGCAAATTCAAGCAGAAAATCGCGCGATTGATGTGATTGCCGATGTGAAAAACGAAGCCGATTGGCAACCTGGTGCCAGCGTGGTTGGGCGCGTGATTTTGGGCGGACGCGGTAAAGCGATTGTGGTGCCAGAGCAAAGTCTCGTGTTGCGCCCTGCGGGCGAAGTGGTGTATGTGATTATTGGCAACACCGCCACACAAAAAATCGTTAAAAGTGGCTTGGCGCAAAACGGTGGCATTGAAATTTTAGAAGGCTTAGTTGGTGATGAGACGATTGCGGTAGATGGCGCGGCTTTTTTGACCGATGGTGCAAAAGTAACCATTTTGCAAGCGCAAACCAAGTAAATCAGCTGACTTAATTTTGTGATTGTTTGAAAACACTTTTTAAGTATTGCTTACTCAATACTTAACGGTTTTCAAATGGCAAATTTTTGAATACGCGACAAAATGATGACGAAAGTTAATGTTTAAACATGAATTTACCTGAACTATCGATTAAGCGTCACGTCCTTGCTTGGATGCTTTCCGCCATTTTGGTGCTGTTTGGCATCATCAGTTATCAGCGCATGTCGGTGGATCGCCTGCCGAATATTGATTTTCCCATCATCACCATCACCACCACGCTCAAAGGCGCAAACCCTGATATTGTCGACACCAGCATCACCAGCGTGATTGAATCGGCGATTAACACAACAGCGGGTATTGAGCATATTCAATCGACTTCATCGCCGGGCGCATCGGTGATTGTGGTGACATTTAAGCTGGAAAAAGACATTAACGTTGCCTATAACGAGGTGCAAGCCAAGTTAAATACCGTGTTGCGCCGCTTGCCGACGGACACTGATCCGCCGATTTTACAAAAAGCCGAAACCAATACCGACCCGATTTTATGGCTGGCACTAACGGGCGATAGAACGGTACAGCAACTCAATTTATATGCACTCAACACACTAAAAAAGAAGCTAGAAACCATCAACGGCGTGGGGGAGATTCAACTAGGCGGCAGGCGCGATCGGAATATTCGCGTTGAATTAAAAACAGACCGTATGACTGCCTATAACATGAGCGCAGGCGATGTCATTGCGGCATTTAATCGCGAGCATATTCAAGTGCCTGGCGGATTTTTGGTGAGTGACCAATCAGAAAAATTACTCAAGCTCGATTTAGAATTTCACAATATTCGCGATATTGGTGACATGGTGATTTTGCAACGTGCAGGTGCGCCGATTAAGCTAAAAGACATCGCCGTTATTAAAGATGATTTGACGGATTTTAGGCAACTCGCGCATTTTAACGGCAAGCCCACCATTGGCTTGGGCATTATTAAAGTGCCAAACGGCAATACGGTGGCGATTATTCAAGAAGTTGAGCGGCGTTTAGAAACTGACATTAAACCTAACTTACCGCCCGGTTTAACCATTGAAGTCTCGGCCAATGACGCGCCATTTATTCAACAATTAGTGGCTGGCCTGCAAACGCATTTGGTAGAAGGCACCATTTTTGCGGCGATTATTGTGCTGATTTTTATGCGCTCATTTAGTTCTACCTTGATGATTTGTATGGAAATTCCCGTTTCACTGTTGGGCGCGATTGCGGTGATGTATTTTGCTGGCTACACGTTTAATAGCATGACATTACTGGCACTCTCTTGCTACTAATTGGCGTGGTGGTGGATGACGCGATTGTGGTGCGCGAAAGTATTTTGCGACATATGTCGGGTGATGCGGGTTTAAAATTATCACCAACGGATGAAAAAAATCCACAAGCCATCGCCGCTTTTCGCAAACAAGCGACCATCAATGGCTCGAACGAAGTCGCGTTTGCGGTCATTGCTGCTTCGCTTTCATTGGTGAGTATTTTTGGCCCCGTTATTTTTATGGAAGGTATTATTGGCAAGTTTTTCAAAAACTTCGCCGTGGTTGTTACCGTTGGCGTATTGGTTTCATTGTTTGTGTCGCTTACGCTAACGCCGATGTTGAGCTCGCGCTATTTACAAGTAAAACCATCCACATTTTGGCTGAGCAAAAAGCTGGAAACATTTTTTGACGGCCTTGATAATGCATATCGCAAGCTGATTGCTTGGTCGTTAAACCATCGTTTAAAAGTATTGTTGCTGACTGTTTTAGTGGTTGCCAGCAGCGCGTATTTTTTCAAAACAGTCAATAAAGAATTTGTGCCAGAATCGGATGAAGGCCGTTTTAGCATCAGCTTTAAAACGCCGTTAGGTTCTAATTTAGCCTACACCAGCGGCCGTTTAGATGCAGTTGAGCGCATATTGCTCACGCACATGGATGACATTGCGAGCTTTTTCTCGGTCGTGGGTGCAGGGCAGCAAGGGCAAGTGAATCAAGGCCGCATTAGCGTGCGCTTAAAAGAGAAAAAAGACCGCCCGCATACCCAAGCAGAAATTGTGAATATACTCAAAACTGAGCTAGGCGAAATTGCTGGCGTGCGCGCTTTTCCAGTGCCGTCATCGGCCGTGCGCGGGCAACGTAGCGAGAAATTACAATTTAATATCACGGGTGCGAGCATTGAAAATGTCAGCAAATACGCCAAAACTATTCAAGCCAAATTAAGCGATATTGAAGGTATGGGCAAAATTGATTTGGATTTACAACTCGATTTACCGCAGCTGAGTATGCAGATTGACCGTGTGCGGGCGGCAACGTTTGGTATTAGCGCGACTGATATCGCCAACGCTGTCAACGTATACGCTGGCGGCATTAATGTGGCTAAATTTAACGATGCTAATGGCGACGGTCAGCGTTACGACATTCGCCTAAAAGCGGATAAAGAAGAGTTTAAACAAGTGGCGGATTTAAGCAAAATTTATTTGCGAGCTAATGTTGGCAGCACTGGCACCGGCAACTTGGTGAGATTAGACACGCTGGCTACGTTTAAACAAGAGCTTGGCCCAGCCGTGATTGGTCGATACGATTTGCAATACGCAGCCAATTTTTACATCAACCCAACCATGCCTTTGGGCAAAGCAGTTGAGGAAGTTGAAAAAGCCACCAAAGCCGTTTTGCCAGGCGATTACAAATATAAACTGAGCGGTCAGGCAGAAGAATTTGCCAAAACGTTTAAGAACGTCAGCTTCATTTTCTCACTCGCGCTTATTTTGCTGTACATGGTGTTGGCAGGCCAATTTAACTCGTTTTTACAACCCTTGGTGATTATGGTGGCGCAACCGCTGGCGATTGTTGGCGGCGTATTTGCGCTTTGGATTACAGGGCAAAGCCTGAATATTTTCTCGATGATTGGTTTGGTGCTGTTGATTGGCTTGGTCGCCAAAAATTCTATTTTACTGGTGGATTTAACCAACCAAATGCGCAACCAAGGCTTGAGCATTAAAGATGCGCTACTCACCGCCTGCCCCGTGCGTTTGCGCCCTGTACTCATGACGTCGCTCACCATTATTTTTGGCCTTGCTGCCTGCGGCACTTGGCTTGGGCGCGGGTAGTGAGACTAACAAACCACTTTCAATCGCGGTGATTGGCGGCATGATTTCATCAACGTTGCTCACTTTGGTGGTGGTGCCTGCGGTGTATTCGCTGCTGATTGGCGGCGCAGAAAAATTAACGCAAAAATGGCAAAATTAGCTTTTAATATTGTTTTTTGGCGTTTCGAAACCGTTAAGTACGCTTTTAAATGCACTACTTAACGGTTTTAAAATGCCAAAAACTTAAAATAAACTCTGTTTAAACCACTTAACGGCTAATTTCCACACGCTGTTTCTCAATCACTTTGGCTAGATATTCCAGCGTCAAGCCTTCCACTTTTGTTTGCCAAAGTTCTGATTTTATGGGGAAATCGGCAAACGTACCGGTGCGTAAATAACCCAGTCGACCATAAAACGCAATCAGCTCATCACGGATAGAAATCACGGACATATAAAAGCCCGCCACGCGCCATTCGCGTAAAGTCATCGCCTCCGCCGCTGCAATCATTTGTTTGCCATAGCCTTTATTTTGCAAGTTTGGTTTAACCGCAATCATGCCAAATTTGGCAGTATTTTCATGCGCCTCGCAACAAATCGTTGCCACAATGTCATCGCGCAACACACCAATCAGCACAAACGCATCGGCGCGCTTAATCTGCGCAGTCACTTCTTTTGGCGTTGTGCGCAAGCCATCGAGCAAATCGGCTTCTGTCGTCCAACCAGCGCGACTCGTTTCACCGCGATAAGCTGCGTTGATGAGTTGCGCGATGGCACTTGCGTCAACCACTTCTGCTTTATAAAAATTGAGCATGAGAGTAACTTAAAAATCAAAAAAACCGTCATTCCCGCGCAGGCGGGAATCTAGGCAGAGTTAACAATTAGCGCATTTAACTAGCTTAAACTAAATTTTCACTTGACTGGATTCCCGCCTGCGCGGGAATGACGGAAAAGTTAAGTCGTCGTTTATTTAACCAGCTTTTGTACGACCAAACTACCAATCATATCGCCTTCAACATTCACCGTGGTGCGCAACGTATCCAGCAAGCGGTCAATTGGCAACAAAATGGCAATCGCCTCGGCTGGCAAACCAACACTTTGCAGCACCATTACCATCGTCACCATGCCCGCACTGGGGATCCCCGGCGCGCCAATCGCAGCAATCATGGCAGTCACAAATACAATCAATTGCTGCGTTAAATTCAAATCAATGCCAACCAAATTGGCAATAAATAATGCTGCTGCGGCTTCGTACAAAGCCGTGCCATCCATATTCACCGTTGCGCCCAACGGCACCACAAAGCCAGCAATCTCTGGCTTAACATGCAAATGCTGGGTGGTACAACGCATGGTGACAGGCAAGGTGGCAGAGCTCGAACTGGTGGCAAATGCGGTCACCAATGCTTCGCGCGCGCCACGCCAAAACCACAGCGGTGTTTTACCTGTAATCAAATAAAGTAATAGCGGCAAAATCACCACGCCATGCAATAAAGTAGTGCCGACCACCACGATAATAAATGTTGCCAACGTACTTAGCATCGCGACATCTTGCGTGGCAACCAGCTTAATTAACAACGCGGCAATGCCAAACGGTGCAAGCCGCATAATCCAACTGACAATCAGCATGGTGATTTCTAAGGCTTCTTGCAATAAGGTTAAAATGTTTTTATAACGCTCGCCGCCCATCACCAACGCCACGCCTAAAATCAGCGCAAAAATCACCACCGCCAGCACGTTTCCTTCAGCTAACGCTTTGAATGGATTGACAAAAAGTCCGTGCAAAAACTGCGTAAAAAACTCAGATAACGGCAATTGTTGCGCTTTAAATTGCTGCATGGCATCGGCAAATAGTGCGATTTTTAAACCTGCACCTGGTTTAAAGTAATTGCTGGCAACCATGCCAAGCGTAATGGCAATGGCCATGGTAAACATAAAAAAGATTAAGGTGATTTTCCACACGCGGTGCATTTGTTGGTGTTGACGCAAGTTGGCGATGCCAACCGCAATGCTGCAAAACACCAGCGGAATCAAAATCATTTTGAGTAAATCGATAAACAGCGTACCGATTAAACCAGCAGCGTACAGGCTGCCTTGTACCATAGAATTGTTTGCGCCAAGATTGTGCAAAAACAGCCCAACCAAAACGCCAACGATTGCACCCATTAGAATTTGCAGATTTAGGCTAGGCAGTTTCATGCTGGCTATTTTTTAGCTGGTTTTGCTTTGGCGGATTTTACTTTTACTGCTTTTACTGTTGGCAGCTTTTCGGTTTCTATTTCAGTTGCGTCAGCCGTTTTAGCTTTTGTTTCAGTCGTCATTTTTTCAACCATTGGCTTTTCAACCATCGTTTTCTCAAACACCGCCGCAAAAAATCCATCGGTGCCGTGTAAATGTGGCAACAATTTCAAATAGCTGCCTGTATCGACCGCAATTTGTTGTTGCGCCATAATGGCGTTGGCAGGCAGCAATTTAAACTCGGCATTTGCACTTAAAAACGCTTCGGCAATCGCTTCATTTTCATCTTGCAACAAACTACAAGTGGCGTAAATTAAACGCCCACCACTTTTCACTAATTTGGCAGCGCGTTGCAAAATTGCCATTTGTTTTCCGTTAAGTTCTAGCACATCTTGCTCAGTTTGCCGCCATTTAAGGTCAGGATTACGCCGCAACGTGCCTAATCCAGTACAAGGCGCATCCACCAACACGCGATCAAACTTACCATTTAGGCGTTTTAGTTTTTGGTCATTTTCGCCCATAATCAATTGCGCGCTTAAATTAGATAAGCCGCTGCGTTTGAGGCGTTGCCCCAAATTAGTCAGGCGTTTTTGGTTTACATCAAACGCATATAATCGGCCTGTATTTTTCATCAACGCGCCAATTGCCAGCGTTTTTCCGCCCGCGCCCGCGCAAAAATCGGCGATCATTTGGCCGCGTTTTGGCGCAACCAAGTAAGCCAGCAATTGGCTGCCTTCGTCTTGCACTTCAATTTTGCCTTCGGTAAACAAAACATGTTTGTTAATGCCCAAACGCGCAGGCATGCGTAAGCCCGTTGGCGCGTGCGGCGTGATGCTAATCGTCGCTTGGTTATTGGTGTTTTCTGCCAGCATTTTAGCCAGCACATCATCGCGATTCGCTTTTATCGTATTCACACGCAAATCCAAACTGGCTTGCTCAAACATACTGCGGCAAATTTTCAGCGCGTCTTCCTCACCATATTGCGCCACCAACTTTTGCCATAACCAATCGCGCACATCGGCTTGCACGGCCAGCGGCAAATCATCGGTATTGTTGGCTTTAATTGCTACCGCCCATTCTTTTTGTTGCTCGTTTAAAATGGGTTCAAGTTCGCGAATGCTTTTACCTTCTATGCGCAATAGCCACGCCAAAATCAGCTTGCGTGCGTCATCTGTGTCGGTTTCATCTTGGGCAACGGTGCTTAAAAAACGCAATCGGCGCAACACGCCATACACACTTTCGGCGATAAACGCGCGTTCTTTGGTGCCTAAATCGCGATTATTACGGAAAAATTCGCTCAATTTGGCATCGGCTGGGCTGTTAAATTCCAGCAAATTGGTGAGTAGCATTGCCGCTTGGCGGAGTAAATTCGGGGTCATTTTTTTGGTTCTATCGGTTTAAGTTCTGTCGGTTTTTATTGTGGATTGGCGGCTTCTTGCGTGCTAATGCCTGTCGCAATTTGCTCTATTGTGCTGCCGTCCTTTTCAGTTTTATGGATTTTTACGGGTAAAAATTGGTAATCAGAAACCAACCAAAGCTCAGTTTTCTCATCCGATTTTACACTGTCGCGACCAATATGAAAGGTTTTAATTTGACCAAACTTTAAACTAAGCACTTCTTCGCCAACAAAATGGTAATCATAAGTGTCCATTTTTTTGCCGTTGGTCATCACAATTTGCATGTTAGTTAAAGGTGGCACAAACATAAATTGGTACATAAAACTTAAAAAATCTTGCGTACCTTCGGTAATATTCTCAACTTTTTCGCCCTTACTGCTGCGTAAAATCGCTTTTTGGTTACTCCAATCAAAATCCGCTTGCGATGATTTATCAGCCTTTCCGCCAAAATCGTACACATAATGAAGCGGCACTAACCCTTTTGCGCTGACGCTGCCCGTGCTGGTTTGCGTGAGCTTTGGATAAACCAGCGATGCCAAGCCTACCGCTACAATCTGGCTGTTCAGCGCATAATTGACACCCGTTTGACGAAACTCAATTTTTGTAGTGCCTGCACGGCTTTTTGAAGCGTTACGAAACACATCAAACTCGGTTAATACAAATGTATACGCTTGCGGATTGGTTGGTTCGTTTAAATTGTCTTGTTGCACAGTCTCATCCGCCGTACTTAACGGTTTTGAAATGCCAAAATTTTTATTTTTGCGCAAATGTGGCAACACATCGCCTTCATTATCAGCAAACACTTCTTCTGGATTACCCTCTGGCGTTTCTGCTGCTATTGGTTCTTTTACAGTTTCTTCGGCTGGCGCAATAACTTCGGTCGTTTGTATTGGTTCAATTGGTGCAGACACTTCTTGTTCGGGCAAAGTTGGCTCTGTGACTGGTTCTGTGACTGGTTCTGTGACTGGCTCAGTTGCAGGTTCGATGGCTACAGGATCAGTTATAGGTTCGGCAATTTCTATCATTGGCTCAGCCGCTGGCATCGCTGCAATTTTGGCTTGGGCTTGAACCAGCCGCACATCAATCGCTTTGGGCTTGCCAGCAAATTCGGGCAACGGAATCCGCAGCTTTCCCAACAACGCGGCGTGCAATAGCACCGAGATCAAAACCGCCAACAACAATCGCTTTAAACTGATGTCAGAAAAAAACGCATTCATGTCTAATCAAACCGCACGCGCGTTACGGTTTGCTCCAACACATCGCCATCATCGTTCACCACTATTTTCACGGGGATATATTGCTTGTCCATCGCCAAAAATAATTGTTTTTGGTCGTCCAAATCGTCATTTGCGTTGATTAATTTTAATGTACTAAATTTGCCCGCTTTGGTGCTAAGCGGCGTTTTTTTATCTTGCACTTGGTATTGATAACTACGCAGTTTTTTACCCGTGGTGACAGCTAAATCAAGACTGTCTTTGCTTGGTGGCACCATCACAAACTGATCCATCAAGCTCAAAATATCTTGTGTACCCGCTTCTAGCTTCGCCTCGCGCAGTTCGTCATCCAACTGCATTTTAAGATTGCTGTTCGCCCAATCAAATTGCGTATCCAGTGATTTATTCGCATTATCGGAACGGATTAGCTGATAACGGCTTGGCTTTAAACCCGCTTTTATGATTTTTCCATCGCTAATTTGTTTGCGCTGGCCCATCAGCGCATAAACGCCAACACCTTTGGCGACCGATTCAATCCGATAATTTTTGCCATCTTGGGTAAATTTTTCTTGCACTTTGGCGACTATTTTGCCGTTTTTGCTTAAGTTATATTCCAACCTAATTTGCTTTGGCGCAGCCATTGCCATTTGGCAAAAAATGAGCAAAATAAAACCT
>JAHFWI010000259.1:0-11922 GCA_028554975.1 Himalopsyche kuldschensis
CCAATTCCCTTGGGGGGGGGTTTTTTTGGGGGAAAAAAACCAATTTTTTGCAAAGGCATTCAATTTTAAAAAAAAAAAAAAAAAAAAAAAAAAAAAAAAAAAAAAAAAAAAAAAAAAAAAAAAAAAAAAAAAAAAAAAAAAAAAAAAAAAAAAAAAAAAAAAAAAAAAAAAAAAAAAAAAAAAAAAAAAAAAAAAAAAAAAAAAAAAAAAAAAAAAAAAAAAAAAAAAAAAAAAAAAAAAAAAAAAAAAAAAAAAAAAAAAAAAAAAAAAAAAAAAAAAAAAAAAAAAAAAAAAAAAAAAAAAAAAAAAAAAAAAAAAAAAAAAAAAAAAAAAAAAAAAAAAAAAAAAAAAAAAAAAAAAAAAAAAGGGGAAAAACCAAGTACCAAGCAGGTACATAGTTTAAAAAAAACCGAGTAAAGTTTCCGTTTTGTAAAAATATATTTACCTTTGAGCTTTTTTGATTTTGCCGACCTAATTCCGGCCCAAAATTAAAAGGTTTATCATAATTACCATAATAACGAGTAAATTTGTCTATGTGAGGATGCATTGAGTTGATATTTTTGTGATTCGTAACCCAAAAATCGTACTTAATGCCCTCATTTTCAAATACTCATATTTTTTGTCCAGTAATATTAAAAGTTTTATAACCTCGGCACTTACGGTTCTACCAACACCAACAGGGGCCGCTGCATTATGGGCGGCCAGCCAACTTGCGACAGTAGCTACGGGTACTATTACAGTAACAAGCCCTATGACAGGCGTAATGTATAGCTTTGACAATGGTGCGACTTATCAGGCAAGCAATACAAAATCTGGTTTAGTAACAGGTACATATCAAATCAAAGTAAGAGGTACTAATAGTAATAGTTAGGACTCTCCAGCTACGCCAGTTACTATAACGAAAAATATTGCTATACCAAACGTAGCCGCTTCAAGCGGTGTGATTGATTGTAATACTGCATTGTTGCAAATTCGTGCCACATCAACTACGGCTGGTGTCAGCTATAGTTGGACAGGGACAGGTATTACTGCGGGTAATAATAAACCAATTGCCACAGTCAATGTTGCGGGTATTTATACAGTTACAGTTACTGACTCTACCAATGGTTGTACGGTTACTGATACTGCAATGGTTTCAAAACCAGTTTGTAATTTTGATTTAGCCCTAAGAAAAGAACTTGTCTCAACAACTGCACCATTGAAAGCTGGCGATTTGGTAACATTCGCAATTACGGTTATAAACCAAGGATATATCAATGCCACTAATATTCAAATAACTGACTATATTCCAACAGGTCTGACACTTCAAGATGTGGCGTGGACAGCCACAAACGGAAAAGCTACATTGAAGATACCTATTGCAACCTTAGAGGCAGGGGCGAGTACAACGGTCGATATTGTTTTTAAAATAGATGCAACATTCCAAGGTACAAGTATCAAAAACACAGCCGAGATTAGCGCAACCAAAGATGGTAATGGCAATACCGCTACTGACATAGACTCGACACCTGACGGCATAGATGGCAACCAGTCAGGAGAGCTGAATCCCAAAGATAATGTAATAGGAGAAGACGGTAAAACAGGTGGCGACGAAGACGACCATGACATTGAGCTAATCACTATCAATCAAGTATTCGACTTAGCTTTAACGAAAAAACTGGCGGTAGGCCAATCAAGCACAGTCAAGCCTGGTGATAAAGTAAAGTTTACGATTACTGTTTTGAACCAAGGGTCTTTAAATGCGACAGCGATTCAAGTAACAGACTATGTACCAGCAGGTATGACTTTTTTGTAGTCGCTGATAATACTGGCTGGTCAGGACTTGTTCCGACGGCTACGATTACGAGTTTGGCAAAGAGGGGCGAGTACGACCTTAGATATAGTTTTAACAGTAAACGCGACATTTCAAGGAGCGTTCTTGGTGAATAGTGCAGAGATAAGTGGTTCAAAAGATGGTTTAGGGAATGTGGCTACGGACATAGACTCAAAATTTGACACAATACCGACCAACGACGGCGGTGGTAAAGAAGGCACTGCGAGTGATGATGTAACGAGTGGCAACGGTACAGGAATACCAGATGATTCGGTAGCTTCGACAGATGAAGACGATGAAGACCCTGCTTTGGTAACCATCAGTCAAGTTTTTGACTTAGCCCTGACGAAGAAACTGGCGGCAAGTCAGTTGTCGGTAGTAGTGGTAGGTAAGTACTGTTAAGTTTACAATTTCTGTAATCAATCAAGGAACAATAGATGCCAAAAATGTACTTATAACCGATTATATTCCAGCAGGATTGACTTTGAATGATGCTACTTGGGTAACTTCTGGCGTAAATGCCACGACAACCATAGCGACCATAGCAAGAGGGCAAACTCAGACGAAAGACGTTACGTTTGTAGTAGGTAGTATCACGGAGCCAATTGTAAATACGGCTGAAATCAGTAGTGCCAAAGACAAAGATGGGAATGATGTAGATGACGTTGATTCTACACCAGACAGCGACCCTAACAACGATGGTAGCCCCAAAAATGATGTTATAAATGAAAATCATAAAACAGACCCTAACCAAAGACGAAGACGACAGCGACCCAGAAACCATTACAGTAAACCCAGTGCCAGTATTTGATATTGCATTAACCAAGAAACCAGCCACAGGTCAAGCGATAATAGTAAAAGCAGGCAGTAAAGTTAAATTTACGATAACAGTATTGAACCAAGGCAATGTAAAAGCTACAAACATAAAAGTATCTGACTATGTGCCAAGTGGTATGACGTTTGTAGCCGCCGATAATTCAAATTGGTCTGGTGGGGCGATTCCAACTGCCACAATAGCTACTTTGGACGCTGGTGCAAATACAAGCCTTGATATTGTTTTGACGGTAAATGCCAATACGCCAAGTGGTAGCTTGATAAACGTAGCCGAAATATCAGATGCCAAAGATGGTTCGGGCAACACTGCTATAGATAGAGATAGTAAACCCGACAATATACCAACCAACGATGCAGGTGGAAAAGAAGGTTCGCCGTCGGACGATTCGGTAAATGGCAATGGTACAGGCGCACCAAACGATACAAATGTCGCTACTGACGAAGACGACTCAGACCCTGCTTTGATAACTGTAGGCAATCAATGTATCAAACCAGTTTTGACCGTTAGTAGTCCAGTTTGTAAAGGGAATACTTATAGCGTCAGTTTTTTTTAGTAGCGTAACCACAGTAACGGCCAACGCAGGAACAGTAAGTGGTAACAGTGTAACAGGAATTCCTGTTGGTACAAATGTTATTCTGACAGCAGTAGCACTACAAGCAACAGATTGTAAAACTATTTTAACAGTCGTTAGCCCAACTACTTGTACGCCAACCGATGGTTGTTCATTGCCAACATTGAGCGTAGGACAGCCTTTGTGTAACGGTACGACCTATTCTGTATCGGTCACCGTCAAGGACGGAACTGTAACAACCAGCGCAGGAACAGTGAGTGGCAATAGCATTGTAAATATTCCAATAGGTACAAACATTGTTGTAACGGCTACCAGTACAACAGGTGCAAATTGCGTAGCCAAAATAAATGTAACGAGTCCAACCAATTGCGAAAATCCTTGCGAAAATCCAGCTATTACCATCAGCCAATTTGTACCGGTGATGATGGAGGTTCATATAAGATAAATTATGTATTGAGCGCTGGTGCAACGCTAATAACCAGTTTAGGAGAGGCCGTTAATGGCTCATTAAATTTAAGTGGTGGTGGGTCAGTAACTTTAACAGTAAAACTAACAGGTTGTCCAGACAAAGCAATAGTTGTACCAGCGCCACCTTGCCCAGTGTTAATACCACCTATAAAAGGGTCAATAGGCGATTATGTATTTTTAGATAAAGACGGTAGTAATACACAAACCACTGGCGACACACCGATTTCAGGTGTAAAAGTATCTATTGAACGCCTCTACTAAAATAGACAGTACTTCAACAAATGCTGTTGGTAAGTACTTGTTCACTAACTTGACGTTGGGTACTTATTCAATACAATTTGTAGCTCCAACTGGTAGTACGTTCGTAACAGCAACGCAGGGTGGTGACCCGACTAAAGACAGCGATGCAGGTATCGGTGGAAAGTCATTGCCAGTTACTCTGACTGTTACAAACCCTGATGTATTGACCGTTGATGCAGGTATTAAATATGTGCCAGTTATTGAATGTACATTACAATCAGCCATTACCTCTAATGTATCCGCCTGTAAAGGGAAAGCCTATCCAACTCTCAAAGCCTTTGTGGCAGGTACAGAGGTAGTAAGTTGGTATAAAAAGCCAGTAGGTGGTGCCGTGCTATCAACAGGATTGAACTACACCCCGACAGGAAACGTTAAACCAATGATACTTTTTATATTGGGGCTGTTACTTGTCCGAGTCGTGTGCCAATAGTAGTAGTAGCTCAAACTTGTATAGATACCATTGACTTACAACTCACGAAAAAAGTTGATATGAAAATAGTCAAATTGGGCGATGTAGTTACTTACACCATCAAAGTTTGGAACGAAAGTAAGAAGAACGCCACAGGTGTAGAAGTAACCGATAAACTACCAGAAGGATTACAGTATGTTAGTAGTGTTGCTTCGAGAGGAAACTACACAAGTACGTCTGGTATTTGGACAATTGGTAACATTGCAGCCAATGGCGATACGGTTAATTTGATAATAAAAGCAAAAGTAACTGGCGAAGGTGTAACTTTTAATACTGCCGAAATATCAAAAGCCGACCAAAAAGACAAAGATAGTACACCAGGTAATGGCAAAGATGGAGAAGACGATTTGGACAGAGCATGCATCTCTGTACCACTCAAATTATGCTTAGGCCAAGGAGCAGAGGTAACTGTACCGAGTAACTATACAGGTATTATCTGGAAAGATGCCCAAGGTAATGTTGTGCCAAGTAGTGGCAACGTAGTAACGTTTACCAAAGCAGGAACTTATACGTTTACAGCCACAAACGGAAGCTGTCCAGCAGGTGGCTGTTGTCCCGTGGTTGTAGAAGAAATCAACTGTCGCCCAACAACGATTTGCATTCCATTTACGATTACTAAGAAAAAGAAAAGTAAATTAGTTCATTGGAAAACCCCGTATAATTCACAGAGTCACGCAATAAATAAGCGAGAACTGGTGAGTTATACGGGCTTTTTCTTGTAAAATTATTATCTACAACAGTTTGTTTGGTTATTTCTTCTTGCTACACCCATAAAAGAAACATCAATATACAAACTCATAAAATCCAGAGCCAACTTCGATTTTACCATTGACTACTTTTAGGTTTTGAGCCGTGGCGAGTTCTGTTATTTTGGCGGGTGTAGCATTTGGCAAAATGATTTGTGCTGAGGAGTTAGTTGGAATCGTTACAGACAGTTTTGTTTGGCCGTTGATTATTGACCAATCGGTACTAATTGTACCAAATGGACTCTCATAACTACCTTTGGCCGAGGTAATGCCACCGCCAGGTTTGGGTGCAATTTTTACTTTCTTGAAACCAGGCTCTGCCCAGTCAATACCTGCCATGTTTTGATACATCCAGTCGCCAATGGCTCCGTAGGCATAGTGATTGTACGAATTCATACCAGCATCTTGAAAACTACCGTCGGGCTTGATGCCGTCCCAGCGTTCCCAAATAGGTTGCACCCATCTTGACAGGATAGAGCCAAGATGGATATGTTTTGGTTGAGGAGTTCGTAAGCCACGTCATTTTTGCCAAAGCGAGTCAGTACATGACACAGATATGGTGTACCCAAAAAACCCGTTGTCAAATGGTTTTGTGGTCTTTGATGTCTTTTACCAAACGTTCAATAGCTTGTTGTCGCAAGTTTTCGGGCAATAAGTCAAAATGTAAAGCTAACACATAAGCTGTCTGTGTGTTACAAACCAATCGACCGTTAGGCGAAATGTATTCTTGATTGAATGCTTTTTTGATTTTGTCGTATAATTCTGAATATTCCAAAGCTTCCATTGTTTTGCCCAAGGCCAGGGTCGCCTGAGAAGTAAGTCGGGCTGAGTGTGCAAAAAATGCAGAGGCTATAAAATCATTATCGGTCGTAGGTTCGCCCATTTGCGGGGTTTGTACCTCTAAATGAGAGCTGTCGCCAAAATGTTGTCCATCGGCCCACAATAATTTTTCACCAGCATTGGTTTTGATGTATCCGACCCATTTTTTCATGCTTTTCGTATTGAGCCGCCAATAGTTTTTTGTCGCCATACACTTGGTACATATCCATCGGAATAATAGTGGCTACATCTACCAGCCCGACGAAGACTGTATTTTATCAGGATTACGTTGTTGCAACACATCGGGAATTACGTGTGGTACGCCTCCGTTTGCTTTTTGGTCAATGGCGACATCGGCCAGCCACTTGGTGAAAACCTGCTACGTCCTTGTTGAAAGTGGCCGTTCGGGCAAAAGCCTGTGCTGTCACCTCGTCTCAGCCGAGGCGTTCGTCTCGCTGTGGGCAGTCGGTTGGTACGTCCACAAAGTTACCTTTTTGTCCCCAAACTATGTTGTGTTGTAGTTGGTTTAGCAATGGTTTTGAACACTCAAAAGTACCCGAAATAGGCATGTCCGAATGAACAACTACTCCTACAAAATCGTCAAGCGATGGTTCGGTAGGCCAGTTAGTTAGTTTGATATACTGAAAACCCATAAACGTAAAATGGGGTTCGTAACTTTCAGTTTCACCGCCTTTGAGCGTGTAGTTTATCTCAACTTTGGCCGCATCGGAGGTTGTCTGTATAAAAATTTCCTTTTTGGTCTAATACCAGCATGATTGATTTTGACTGTCGTACCAGCCTCGCCTTTGACTTTAAATCGTACCCAACCTACCATATTTTGCCCAAAATCAAGAACAGTTTCACCAGTAGGTGTTTTGATAATTTTGATTGGTTTTATTTCTTCAATGCGTCTGACTGCTGGCCCTGCGGGTGCAACCAAGTTGTTTTTTGGATAATCGCCCAGTTTGGCAGGCCACCAGCCAGTAGTATCTGCAAACTCTGCCAATGACCATTCCGCATTACTGAGCCGAGCATCGTAGTTTTCACCATTGTAAATATCAGACATTTTAATGGGGCTGTTGTTATTGGCTTTCCAACTTTCGTCTGTACCAACTATTGTCTTTGCCATTGGCATATACGATATGCAACTGTGCCAATAGAGCCAATTTTTCTCCATATACATTTCGGTTGTTACTCCAAGCCAAAAACCCCCTGTACCAACCATCGCCCAGCGTTGCGCCAATGGCATTTGAACCTGTTTTGACCAAGTTCGTTACGTCATAACTAAAATATTGAATCCGACTTTGGTAGGCCGTCCAGCCTGGCGACAGCACGTCTTTGCCGACTCGTTGGCCGTTGATTTCGACTTCGTTTAGTCCTCTGCTCGTTACATACAGCCGTGCTGAAACAATTTTTGGTTTTATTTACAAATACCTTTCGGACTACGGGTGATGGTTGCGATGTTTTGATGTCAATGTCTCGTTCTGGTTCTATCCATTTGGCTGTCCAGTCTGAGGTGTTCAATAATCCTGTTTCAAAATAATGAACAGCTGATTCTGCTGTGTTTGTTATGGATTGTCTCGAACGATGACCTCCTCAGAAATACCGCTTGCGACTTTGTAGTGTTAGCCTTGATACTCAACAAGATGCGATGCATCAGATGTTATGTCACCCGAGTCCCAAAGCGTTTTTTTAGGGTTAAATATTTCGGTCAAACTCATCACAATTCGGTATGACGTTTGCATTGTATTGCGCTCTGTTGAGTTGAGTTTCCAGCTAAAACGTGGTGATGTTACATCAATACCAACTGGGTTCGTTTTGTATTCTGTCCGCAATTGATCGACTTTGAGCGATGTCGTGGGTACTTGTGCCGCACAAGTCAATAGCCACAAAAAAGAGATAAAAAAACAGAAAAAGTGTTTCATATTGGTTCGATTTGAAGGTTTAGGTTGAAAAGTGAAAATAAGCAAAAATCTATTGGTTGTTTTTTTGTAATGTTTATAAAAAGTCAAGTAATCCCTACCTGATGTAATAAAGCCTGCACTATTCCAGAAAATTCAATACTATTAGAAACTATTTATCACCAAATCGCTTTTTACCGCAAAAGTAAACTATTTTTGTGTTCTAAGCCATAGTACTCAAAATCAGACTGTCGTATGGCGATGGCTTCTCTCACAAACACTTATCATTCATAACTATATATGTCTTTCGGATTTTTTAATACACCAGCCACCAAAAACGAGCCAATCAAAAGTTATTCAGTTGGCTCTACTGAACGTACCAAATTGTAAGCGGCCTTGGCCGAGGCTCGTTCTAAACAAATAGACCTGCCGATGTATATTGGCAGTAATCTCGTTTTGACAGACGAGCGTTATGTCGTTTCGCCACCGCACGACCACCAGCACGTTTTGGGGCAATATTCAATGGGCGATGCCTCGCACGTAAGCTGCAATCGAAGCAGCCCTTTGGTCGCCGGGGAGCAATGGGGCAATATGAGTTGGAACACCGAGCGAGTATTTTCTTGAAAGTACGACTTGTTGGCTTACCATACCGAGACACCATCAATGCGCATTACGATGTTTAGCCAGTCTAAAAATGCGTACCAAGCCGAAATAGACGCAGCCTGCGAGATGATTGATTTTTTGCGGTTCAATGTCCAGTTTATGACCGAGATTTATAGCCAGCAACCTATTTCGTCAGACGGCATCTGGAATCGGCTAGAATACCGCCCATTAGAGGGCTTTGTCTTTGCTCTTACCCCTTTTAACTTTACGGCTATTGTTGGTAACCTACCCGCTTCGGCGGCTTTGATGGGTAATAATCGTTTGGAAACCAGCATTGTCACAGGTTTACTCTGCCGATGTGCTGATGCGAGTTTTCAGAGAGGCAGGGTTGCCCGATGGAGTCATTAACCTCGTTCATGTGGATTCGGGCCTGTGGCTGGCGATGTCATTTTTAGTCATAGAGATTTTGCAGGAATCCATTTCACAGGGAGTACCAAAGTCTTTCAGCATATCTGGAAAACTATTGGCCAAAACCTGAGTATGTACAAATCGTTCCCAAGAATTGTGGGCGAAACAGGAGGTAAAGATTTTGTGATGGCACATCATTCGGCCAATGCCAAAGCCTTTGAGCGTGGGCTTGGTTCGGGGTGCTTTTGAGTACCAAGGTCAAAAATGCTCGGTCGTTGTCTCGGGCTTACATTCTCAAAACTTGTGGGAAGAAGTCAAAACCACATGATTGCTGACCTCAAAAACGATGAAAATGGGCGGAACAGAAGACTCTTGGTAACTTTATCAATGCTGTGATTGACGAAAAATCGTTTGATAAAATTGCGACATACATCGAAAAATGCAAAAAAGACCCGAGCGTAACTATAATAGCAGGCGGAAACCATGACAAATCGGTTGGTTATTTTGTAGAACCAACCGTCATCTTGACTACGAACCCCAACTATGCAACTATGTGCGAAGAGATATTTAAGCCAGTGCTGACTATTTATGTGTATGAATCAGACCAGTTTGAAGAAACATTGACACTTCTTGGGACAATACTTCGCCGTATGCACTCACAGGCTCAATTTTTGCACAAGACAGATACGCCATCGAACTTGCTACCAAACGTTAAGCAACGCCGCTGGCAATTTTACATTAACGACAAACCAACGGGAGCGGTTGTTGGCCAACAACCATTTGGCGGAGCAAGAGGCTCAGGCACTAACGACAAAGCAGGCTCAGTACTCAATCTTCTGCGTTGGGTGTCTCCCGAACCATCAAAAGAAACATTCGTCTCACCAGTCGATTATCGCTATCCTTTTTTTGGGGTAAATTCTAAAAATAGTACTGTAAAACGCTTTTACTACATGAAACAACAGTTGGTTCTTATATTGTATTTTGTTACTGTTTCGGTTGCGCAAACGTCATTGTATTCGACAGCTCGGCAAGCTACCATTCAGACAGTAGCTAAATCTATTGAAAATCAAGAAAAAGTCAATTGGGCTACGGCTATTTTTGTTGGCTCAAAAACAACTGGCCTATTCGTCAGCGTTTTTCTGATGGGACAGTCATGCAACTGGCTGGTGTGAGCGAAACAGGCCAACCGATTTATGACATAACGACTACCAATATTTTGGCGGCCTACCACTGCACTAACTCTTTGTATTTAGGGGAGGTTTGGGGTTGAATCTGACTGGTGGCAGTGCAAAGAATGAAAGCCGATTGGCAACATGGGACGGCGGAAAGGTATTAGACACACACCGAGAGTTTGGCGCCCGAATCACTCAGGTTGATAACGTAACGACGCTCGACAACCACGCCACACATACATCAGGAACAATGGTTGCAGCAGGAGTAAACCCAAGTGCAAAAGGTATGGCTTTTGAAGCAACGTTACAGGCTTATGATTTTGCCAATGACAATACCGAAATAGCGGCTTGGCGGCGCTAAGAAATCTGTTGGTCTCTAATCATTCTTACGGTGCAATATCTGGTTGGAGGCTCAACACCGACAGACCAGGCACAGACACAAACCTAAAATGGGAGTGGTATGGCGATAGTACCATCAACGACAAGGAAGATTATAAATTTGGATTTTATGACTCAAAAGCCCAAGAATGGGACAAAATCGCTTACGCCGCCCCTAACTATTTGATGGTAAAGTCGGCTGGTAACAACCACAATGGGAGGCCTAGCTAAGAGGTACCGTTTACTATGTAGGAAGTAGCCAGAAAACGAGTAAAGTAGAACGCTCAAAACAAACAGATTATGACCAAATTCCGACTTATGGCACAGCCAAAAACATACTCACAGTTGGGGCAATCAGTGCTTTGGCCAATGGTTATAATGTGATTGCTGACCCAAAAATAGCGAGTTTTAGCAGTTAAAATTTCTACTGACGACGGGCGTATCAAGCCCGACATAGTAGCAGACGGTGTGAGTGTACTTTCAACAAGTTCGGCCATCACCAGTGCGTATGCTTCATTGAGTGGAACGTCTATGGCCACTCCCAATGCTTCGGGAACGCTGTTTTTGTTGCAAGAACTATACAATAGTACCAAATCGAGCTTTATGCAAAAAGGGCATTACGCTCAAAGGGTTGGCCATTCATACTGCCGACGACGCTGGCAACATATACTCTGACTATATATATGGTTGGGGGTACTCAACGCCAAACGTGCCGCTGAGGTGATTCTGAATCGTGAAGCGACCAATTTGATTGATGAGCGAACACTCAGCCCAAACGAAACATACAGCACGCAAGTAGTCGCTTCTGAAAAGGAAATTTGGTAGTAAACCATTTGCTGGACAGACCCCGATGCAACTGCCACCGCTGCGTCGGTGGCCAATTATAACAACCGAACGCCAGTACATTAATCAACGATTTAGATGTACGCATCACCGACGGAATGACCGAAACCCAACCTCATATCTTAAACCCTGACAACCCTACGGCTTTGGCTACTCGTGGCGACAATGTTCGAGACAATGTAGAGCAAATATTGGTTCAGAATACAGTGCCTGGTAAAACTTATACCATTGGGAATCAAACATAAAAAAGTTTGGTTAATTCACGACAAAATTATAGCCTGATACGAGTGGTATAGGCGGTAAGATTTACTGCGAATCGAAACCATTGTTCGATGCTGACTCAAAATTACGAATGTTGTTTTTGGAAATATTACTCAAACGGGGAGCAAAGCATTGTCAAGCGCTACAACGATTTTACAAATAAACAATAACCGTTTCGAGCGGGCAATCTATTCCTGTTGCCGTTACGGTTGATCGTGCGGTGCAGATATTGGCAAAATGGTAAAAGGTTTTGTGGGATTGGAAACAATGGCAATTTTGACGATGCAAGCGAGTTTGGAGTACTTTTGGGTATTTTGGGTAATGGGGTTTTTTAC